>FASU01004863.1:5967-22257 GCA_001486225.1 Heliconius pardalinus sergestus | reverse complement strand
TGAAGCTGATTTGATTTTAATTTTGATTTAGTTAACGTGACTGAAGCTTTGGTTGTAAGTTCGATTCCCGCTGTGGTAAATGAAATACTTTCGCCACTCTGACAATTTTAAATAAGTTAAAAAAATCTAATATGGAGTATCTCCACACTAGATTTTTTCTGTCTACCCTGCCATATTAAATATTAGTCTTTTGTAAACAAAATTTTATATTTTTTTAATAATATACGATTTTAATATTCATAGGATCTTTTACACGGTTGTAACGAAGCATTTTTATATTTTACAAGAGCGAAGCGCATGGCGGGCGGGTGGTACCGCCCCTTTCTATTATACAGAAGGTTTCATTATCCTTTATAAGAAATAACATTTCAGGAATAAATATGTAATAAAATATATATATATTTTACGTTTTATGTCTAGCGTATGTTATCACACAACAAGAATTTGGTATATTTAAAGTGAATTTAGTGCGCTGTTTTCCCCCTATTTTGAGATATCTTGAGTTGCTTGAGACATCTCGAGATAGTGGTGAAACTCAACCTTGCAGATTGTTTTACCAGAGCGAGAAAAAGAAATTAATTATATATAATTTCCACTTAGAGAACATCGAAACCGTAACCATCGCTTATCAAAAAGATTAACAAGATTGTTCGATATTTAAAATAAATTGATTTTTTTATATAACCCGCACATATTAGAGTAGGTGGAAGAAACCTGATAACCTAATGTTACAACACTGCATTTCTCATTAAGACACATCCGTTCCCCACTTTCCGCGGAATTCTAAATAAATAATTTAAAAAAAAAATACTAAAAAGAAACACTCTGTATAACCAATCGATATACGTCTTAGTGAGTTTACGTTGAACTCATTAAACAATAGCAACCTGTAGTGTAATCGCCACTTGCTATGAAACCGTAAATATTATGTTAATTGTTATAACTCTACTTAGCCAAGTAATATAGTTCTAAATGTGCTTGTCAAAAGTTTTTATATGAAATTTTGTATTTTACTAGGGTTTTTTTTATTTGGCCACACTGTGGTCAAATGGGGAAAAGTAGGAGTTGTGGCATGTGTCATACAATAAATGTTGCAACTAATACATAACGACGCTATAATTTTCACCTAATAAATATGAAAGTAAATATAAAAAAAATATATATATATAGTAAAATATTTTAAAAATATAATCTGCTAGAGAGGGATCGAATTTACAAGCACCTTGTTACAGGTTTTGTGTAATTAAAATTCATAATTGATCAATGTACGACGAAATCGTAAATTTATCGTATAATAACTTTATTAAAATGTTATTACAGAGGCTCTCGTGGCTTAGAGGCACAATCGTTTGAGTGTAGACGCGACGCGTTTCGGTTCGATTTCCACTCAGGATAATTAATTATTTAATATTTTCATTTTCCTCAAAACGCAATGCTTCTAAAATTCGGCGGAAAATAAGGAACAGCAATGTCTTAATGGAGAGTGTTTACATTAGGTTCCCAGGTTCCTTCTGCCTACTCGGCTGTATTCGGGATGCAGCGTGAAGCTAATAGAATCTGTTTTCCACTACTGCGTTTTATCGTACCAATAAAAAAAGTTAAATACATAAATAATTAAATATTCCCCACTGAGAATCGAACCCACAATCACCACACACAACTTTTTTCTTTCTAATCATAATTCTCAATTAATAACCACCAAAGTGCGACCAAATAGAAAATATATCGGGAAAAAGCCTTATAAAAGTAATAATGTAATCCCTTAAACAGCATGAATAAACACCGCTCCACTCAGTCCTCTGTTCCTAATAAAAATTCATATTAAAATATAATTTTGCGTGCGCCCGTGAGTCAGCCACGAATATAATTGATCTGATAAAACGTAACTAAAACACCTTTTAAGTTTATAAAACTAGTTTTTGCATACTGTTTTACTTCAATTTTGAGTTTATTTTATTGTTAGTTTAGAATTAATTCTCGCTTTAGCAGGGAAGACAAAAGGAAGCTAGTGTTAAGATACGTCGTTTGCTATTTTTTTTACTTATCGCTACGAGTGGCGGAACTGAACGCCGTGCTTTATCTACTAGCGAGAAAGTAAAACCAGGGATTGAACTCACAATCATTGCATTTATAATCAGATGTTGTTTCACTTCTTTTTAATTTTTAAGTTGTTAATTAATATCAAGTTTAAATGAAAATCTCAAAATCACCAACTAAAATATTGTTTTTTTTTATCTTCTTGAGGTCGTCGTAGCACAGTGGTTCTATTGTAAACGTGACAACTATATGTTCGAATCCCATTCTTGAGAATAGATCGCTCTTTTAACAAGACAAATCACCGAAAATCGAAGCTAAAACCACTTCCTACAATACCTAAATACTTACCCACTGAACTATAACGTATAAGAATTATTAATTTTAAAGAAACATCTACCATGATGGATTACCTCGCTTTGTTTTCCATAAACTGTTAGTAATAAAAAGACTAATTTGTCACATCGATCGCTGTCGGTGTCGCTAATAGTTTTTGAAATCTGCCTTCCATCTGATAACAGCTGAGTGCCGGTAATGGCGTTTAACACTGTGGTACAATGGACGTTTATAGAACATGTAAGAGATGGGTGCCAGTTCATGATATATGTATATTTATATATTAGTCAGTTATATATTTTTTACTTTAAAATTGTATCTCACCTAATAATTATAAGGGATAAAGGTTAAGCAGAGGCAGCCTATACAAAGTTCCTTCAAGACACTCCGTTCCCCATTTTTCGCAGTTGAGAAGAAAACTTGCTTCTTTTTACCAGAGCGGGAAAATTAAAATAATGATACTTTTTTAGAAAAACATAAAAATTTGATTTTTGTTTGTGATTTTTGCGAATATAATTCCTTTTAAGTATAGATAATCACTTTAAAAATAAAAAAAATAACATAATGAATTTCCTCAAGCGGGAATCAAACTCACAATTAACCTATTTACACCCAGACGCTTTACCTCTGCGCTACGTCATACAAACATACATACACCATAAATCAATACACACAATTAATCTCCAACAAAACTACCCCCATAAATTAAAATCAAACAAAATTACCTTAAAGCCATTTTTCCCTGTTACGTTTCTACCTCAGAATTAGCATGGGTCGATACTACTTCCGGCCGGTGCCTTACCCGGGCAGACACGGTGTAAACATTATATACTCGTAGGTATTCGACTTCCTTGTTATTTTTACTACCTTAGATGACGAAAATTGTGGGTAGGTACTTTATATATAGGTAGGTATTTTATATACGAATATTTTGGTGGATTGAATCGATTTAAATTGGCTTAGTCACAAAATACAGTAATATTTTCATTCAGATTTTATATAGAACTCTTTCGCTAATGGGTGATTGTCAGGCAACACGAAGTGTCTCAACACTAAATTCTCAGGTTCTCTCTGTCTATTCTTCTGTGTCAGGGATATAGCATGTAGCTATACTAATAATATTTTACTAACTGCGGCTTCGCCTTCAGCTATAAATGGGCTATGTAGTACCTACGTAAAATACTTGTTTAATTTACTATGTTTTTTTTAAATAAATAAACTCTTCTTATATTATTAGTGTAGAAATACGTCTATAGCAATAATAATATTTTTTTACCTAGTGTTAAGACACACCGTTTTCGATTTTCAGCCAAATTCTAGAGACATTGCAAGTTGGATGGTGGAACGCAACGCAACGCTTTGCCTCGATAACAGAGAGAAAAAATTAAAATATTAAATATATCCTCGAGTGAGCATCGAACCCATAACCCGTCACGTTTACACTTCTACTTACTGTTATGGAACATAACCTTAATCAACAATTTATATTTAATTTATTTGTATTTGATCCTTACACATTTATTATGTATGTTTAATTTAATAAAAAGGTAATTAAATTTAATTATCCATAAAGTATGTAATATTTTTTTTCCAGTTTCCACTCAAGGGAATATCTGTATTTATAATTTAATATAATAAAAGTAAAAGTTATAGTTTAGTCAGTCGTGTGGCTGCGGTATTGCGTTCAACTGCGATTATACTGGTTGTGGGTTTGATCCTCTGCGGTGTTAAATTCCGTAACTAAATCTATGTGTTTCTTTTACTGAAGAAATATGGATAAAAAGGCATATTAAGCAATTTCTTATCATTCTCTCATACCCTCCAGGGTGTATCTGGAAGACAAGACCACGCTTTTACGTGACTTTCTTCCTCCATAACATTGATACTGTGTTCTCAAATAATAACCATTGTCTCTCCCTGTTTCTCTTCCCACTAACTCTTACTTTATAAACCTTTATTGCTATTTTTCGTGCACAACCAGCTCGTACTAAGCTCGTCTTCTTCATTCTCCCTATGACATCCTCTCATCTCATTCTCAAAATCTTATAACTTAAAATTACTTTTCATTACAAACTTAACTATATAACATATGTAAATACAATAAAAAACTAAGAATACCTCATAATTTACAGCTACCGGTACTGAGTAATATATGGCGTGAGTATTTATATTTAGCTTTAGGTAGGTAGTATATGTAGGTAGATGTAGAGATGTGGGTACCGCGTCCCGCAGCGTGGCGAAAACCTTACGATTCGTGAGACTTTGTAATCGATGCTTGAACAGTCATTTTAATTGGAATTATCGATATTTTTTAAATTTATATACGTAGAGTAGGATATTCGGTTGAGAAATATTTTAAGTATACATTTTTTTAAAGTTCTTATATGTGTAGATTCAAAGTTTGTAAACGCGACTGGTTATGGGTTCAATCTCCACTTTATTAAAATGTATATTTTCATTCCTTCATTCTGAAGTCGAGGCAAAATGCGGCCTTTATTTTACTCTCTTTGCCTCATTACCAGAGCGAAGTGAAAATATTGAATACGTCTTTCTCCCGAGTAGTAATCGAACCCACAACCATCGTTTAGACTTTTAACAGCACCACTTCACCCTAAAAAAACCATAAAAATTAAAAATTATATATAACTTCTCGATATCTGTACAGCACGTCGTCGACCACGAGACCTGGACCACTATAAACCATATACCAATCGCCCCCCACTGTTTTTTATATTCGAATCTCGTTCAGAATAAAATTATAAAGAGCATTAATAACTCAGCAAATGATAAACGTTCTAGTAGCGTATGCAAAGTGGTGTTTTTCTTACGATTTACAGTTCCAATTATCGATTAATCGAATATTGATTTGTTATCGATATCTAAGAATTAAATATGTATAATTGCTTGTTTGTTTAGTGTTGTTGTTAAGAATTGGGTTATTATAATTAAATAAGTTTCTTAAGTAAGACTAAATGCGGCCTTGTTTTCTGCCCCTCATTGTTACGAATTTGGGTGAAAAGCTGAGGATATAGTGTTTTTACACTGATTCTCATGGTAGAGTCATGCTCAATACCATTTTATGCTTGCTCTTTTTTTGTATCCCGTACACAGCAGGGAAGTCACTCTATTCCCGTTAAGACACTTAGTTCCCATTAAGACAATTCCGGTCACACTTTCCATCAAATTCTTGAGACACAGACAAACAGACGAACTCAACGCTCGTTACAAGAGTAAAAAAATCAAAATATTAAATTCTCCGAGTAAGAACCGAACTCACAACCTTCGCGATTACAGTACATTTGTACACCTGTGCCACTCCTCAAATCTTACCACAACAACGAAATCAAAATAATTTCGTTAATTGGGCATCGAACCTAACACCACCTGCCTTACTATCCTACTAAACCAGTACGGCTTCAAATCACAATCAAGTAAATCATTTCACCCAGGTAACTTGCAATACAAAACTAAACTTAGAAATAAACATAACAAACGTATAAAATTTCTTATTAATGTATAACCAACCAGGCGCTGCTGGTGCGTATTTAATGGTGTCAGCAAACTTTATTACGTCGTGGTATTAATAAATGAATTGAAATGAAGAACAGATTTGCTGGAAGGTAATTGATACTTTGGGTTCGATTCTTGCTACTATTGTTTTAACCGTTGACCGACTTTAGTTAAAGGAGGTGGGATTTTAAAGAAAGATCCTCAAAAAAAGAGCACCGAGGTATAAATAATTAAATATAGCATCTCCTGAGCAAGGATCGAACCTGCAACCATCGCTATTATAGTCAAAGATTATTCCATGATAGCGTGAAGATGCTAATTAGTTTTTTAACATTGGGTTCTTCTTATTAGTTATTTGTTAAAAAAATGTATAGTTATAAATATAACTTATCTATGGGGAATTTTCCAGGACCAAGGCACGGAAAATATTTTATTTAAAAAATCGACATGTCGGTATGTAGGTTACTCACTAGTTTATACTAGTGAGTAGCTGCCTTATGGCAGCACTAAGTGAGGATTTTGGAATATATGGTACTGTGCCCAACCAAGAATAGTCTGGTGTCCACTACAAAATTTTCCCTGAAAACCCTTAGACGAATATATCTTTTCAGAACTAACGCCCAGGCTTCTCCCAGAAAATATTTCTAGATACGTCCATACCTAGACTAACGGGAAGAAACGGGATTTTCTATTCTACGTCTTAAAGTCTACGCAAACAGAATTGCGGGCAACGACTAGTTTAAAATATAAGGATATTAAAGCAACATAATATAATTATCCTTCTTGAGTAACTCTTGTTACAATTGTTGATAGGAATTTTTCTCACACAGTTTTTTTATAAAAATGGCAACTATTGTATCATAAATTATATTACACGTCAGTTAATAATATTTAAGACCATTATTAAAATCGATTAGGAAAATTATCAATTAATAAGAAATAATTAGTTATTTTTTTACTACTTCTGGTGTTTTGTTACCTTTGTATGGAGTGGAGAAAAGGAACTTCTAGTTTGTAATAATATAAAACTAATCAGTCTGTTTGGTTGATCGCTCTCATCTCAAGAATTACTGGTACGATTTGAAAAAATCTTTTTGTGTTACTTGGAACACTTTGAAAGTGTCACGACTCACATTGAGTCATGAATAACTCTTGGTTATGTATATTCGGCCACGAGGGCGACAAAAAGTTTATTTAAAATATTAATATTATTCATTAGATTAATTTTCAAAAATTTTACTACGTTATTCTTAAAAAAAATGGATAATATCTATTATTTGTTAACTAGATAAGTAATAATAAACTTAAAATAATTTTTACGTAGCTTATTTTATCAAACTTGTTTTTAGTAGGCTATGTTATCGGATATTTTTGCGTAAAGGCATAAATAAGAAAAAAATGGCAGAAAATTTTAAAATAAATTAAAATTAGCTATTATATGGCTAAAATAACAAATACTTTTCTTTAGTCTACACATAATGGATTCCACTTCAAATCTCATAATATAGTAAAACTAAAAATTCCCACATTCATAGAAACACAAACATGTACACTTAGACAAAAAAAGAACCCCCACTTACCTTGAAAATAGCTCTTAGTTCGCAAGTAACTAACAGACAGCCGCAGTATGGAGAGACGGTCTAACTTGCTAAGGATATTCTGTTCGAAGGGCAGAAGTGACGCTAACGTGTCTAGTTCAGCGTTGAGTCGCTCTCGATGTCTCTTACTGGGATTGCTCTTGGTGACACCGTCTTTTGATGGGGGTTTGATGCTGGGGAGAAAAAATATTGTTAGATTGGTATTATATTGACTTTTGTAACGTTTTTTTTGACATAGTAACACTAAATTTAAAAAAATGAATGTGAAGATTATTGTAAACATTTAAATTATAATTATTTAAAATATATTATATATTAAAGAGAGAGAGATTATATATACCAACAATATGTTAAGTATATTGTTATTTCCTCGAGTGGGAATCGAACCCATGCCTTTACAGTCGCACGCTTGTGCTCCTGAGACTGGCCTCTCATATATTTCTACAAAAATCATTCAAGCTACTTCCTCCACGTTGTCGCGTGACTGTCTCGTCGTTAACTACCGTACTATAGGGGACATATAAATACTAGCTTATAATAATCTATTTTACTAATTTATTCCACTATCGATTATAAATACTAATTCCTATTGGAATATATTAGTAAATCGACTTTAGCTGTTCGAATTTATGACGTTAAATATAGTTTTGTAAGTGTGATTTAGTGGAGAGACTTTTGTATGGGGGGTGTAAATTTAAGATATAGTTGTATCTAATTATTGATTGATTGATCTATATTATATTTTTTCTCAATATTTTCTACGTATAGATGGGTAGGCAGTAGTAGCCTAGTAATAAGACACTCCGTTACCCATTTTCCGCTTAATTTTATCTAAATTCCGTGTTGAGTAGTGGAACTCAACTGCGCACTGTCTTGTTACCAGAGCAAGAAAATGATATTGATTAATTCTTCCGAGTGGTATATGACGACCTCTTTTAAATGGAGAACGCAGTGTCTTGACACTGTGATCCCCCTGCCTTATCTGGGATAAACCGTGGAGCAGGCTATATTATATTCACATCATGAACTTTCGAATAATAAATAATTCATGGTATAAAATCTTCATAATTTTACACAAAATCATTACAAAGATATTATCATAATTTTAAAAGTGATCTATTTTAATTATTGTTTATTAAAGGCTATATTATAATTTACATATAAAAAATATTTGTTTTTCTTAATTTACAATTCACATTTCGATTGAGTAAATTAGTTAAAGAAGACTTAAAAAGCTATAGAATCGAAGGCTCTTCAAAAGATTTTATTTTTTACAAAATTTATTTTATTTAAAGGTATTATATTGTCGGTGTATTCCGCTCATAGCAGTGTAGGCAGAGGTAACCTGGGAAGCTAGTGTTAGGATATAGGAGAAAATGGTGAATTTCTAACTTTCAGGTGATTTTTTTTATGAAATATTGAATTCCATACAAAATTTAACTTTGAAACAAACAAATTCAAATCCAAATTAATTTTAACTTTCTTTTTTAACAATATATTTTTTATGTAACTTCCACAATCCCTATAGCCTACCTTATTAGAATTACAACTTACGTTCCAACATTACTCATTGCCGCCCGTCGTTTTTGTTGATTTATTCAAAGGTATCAAACGTAACTTGCCTTTGATATCTTTCCGATACAAATTGTATTCACATATTAAATTTTATTTAAAAATATACCCTAAAATGTGTGGAATAGAGTTCAAATTTTAACACAAAGTTCTGGCGTTAAAATAAATCAATGACCGATTATTTCTATAAATTGTAACTCGATTAAGTTATAATCGATGTTCGATTATTTGGATATGGTATCGAATTGCCTAGTTACGTTAGACACATGAGTTTACGAGTTTTTATGTGGTTTTTCATTGAGAATCTAGTGTTTCTTTTTTTCTATATACCCGCACTTAATAGAGTAAGCAGAGTAGCGTAACGTAGTATCAAGACACTCCGTTACCATTAACCTTTCGTTTTTTTGTTTTCCGCCAAATTTGCCTCGTTATCACAGGGACAAAATGAGAATATTAAAGAACATATTAAACATTTCAGCCACAACGGCCTCTTTCCTTTTGTTCTCTATTCCGATATTATGTGTTGGCCAATACTTATAAAAAATATATTAAAAGCGAGAAAGATTATTTTGTGATGCAGTAGAATAGCGTCTAGCTGTAAGCACGATAGTTGAGAGTTCGCTTCCCACTCGGGGATATGAATTACTTTAATTTTCTCTAAGAAGACACGGCGCGGCGAGTCCGTAAAATTGTCAGAAAATAGGAAAAAGAGTGTCTTAACACTAGATTCCCTTCGCTTTCCTTGGTATATGCTAGATACAGCGAAAGACTAAAAAAATTTGTATAAAAAAATATAAATTACATCGGCCAGTGCATTTAACGGTTAAAAGAATTGTAGACATTGCGTCTTGTAATAAAATCATTGCGTCTTGTAATAAAATCATTGGAACGTAACGCGTCTATAGCGAATGTCAAGAAATTAGTATAAACAAGAGAAAACAAGAAAATGTGCTGATTTTCCTTATTCAATGAGGAAAAATCTAATTTTTTAAAATCTTTTTTGTAAAGTTGCTTAAAAATATTCTACGAAAAGATTACTGGAGGGATTTAAATGTAACTTGATAGCTTACGGAGCTTTTAGAAAAAAATGCAGCAGTTAAAATAATCATATTATTTTTAATTTGGCAGAAAGTGGGTTAAGGAGTTAGGAGGAGGAGGAGGAGGTTTCCTTTGCCTTCTCTGCTATGTGTGATGCTAAAAAAAAGAACTGCAGTACACACAAATTTCTACCTTTGTAAATGAAATTGAACTGCCTTCGTTTCAGACGATACCTTATCGCAAAATAAGAAAAACCTGCCAAAATAATAACCTTAGAGGTCACTGTACTAAATGTTAAACGATTTTAAAATGAAACTGTTAAAGTAATTGAGGGCGATTTAAACAAAAGCTTAAATCGCATTTCTCATATTTAAGTATAATTTCTAACATCTAACGAACATATAAACGACGGCCATCTTATCGCAACATCTATACTGAGAGGTACTTTTTATTTGGAAAGGTAAATATTTTAAAATGTAGAAGGTTTATTGTTTTTAGCTTCACGTAGGCAGAGGGAACCTGGGAATATAATGTTAAGATACTCCGTTCCCATTAAGACATTTCCATTCCCTACTTTTCGCAGAAAGTAAAGGAAAATGAAAATATTAAATATTTTATAACTTCGATTGGGAATCGAATCCATAACCTGTCGCCTTTATAGACACCAGTCGTACTTCTGTGCCCCGTACTCACGACTGGCCTAAAAAGTTTACTGCAAGAAGTATATAAGTAGTTGAAAATTTTTATCTATAAACATGCGTCTGATATAATCTTTTATCATTTAACTACAAATAAACTACATCATCAACTTAAAACTCGTACCTACACTCATTATCAACTATTAAAGCAATCGTCTATTCTACACCATCCTTTAATTATAATCAATTATTCATTATTTAACCCGCCAATTACCCATCATTCAATCTACCAGTTAAACTATCAGCTACTTTTCTATCTACCACATAAATAAATCGTAAATCCGTAAAAAAACAACATAATGACATCCGTAAAAGGTGTTTTTACGTCAAAACAAGGAGTCGCGTGCCATCTCCGTAAGTATTATCAACAGAACAATTATAGCTGCAAGAGTCATTGACCAAGACGTGAATGGGTGTCGTGCTGACATGCGAGCACGCTAACGAAAATGAATCTTACTATAGACAGGTCACGAGTCAAGGGCCTTCAGGTTAGATGGAGTTAAAACCTTTAGTGGGGAAGGTAGAGGGAACCTAGTGTTGAGACACTCAATTGCCCAGGCTCTCCCTAATTGTAGAGAAATGGCTGTTGATTGGTAGAACTTAATGCCGTGCTTTGTTTTGGTATAAGACTGAGGAAATGAAAATAGTTTATTTTTCGAGTGGGTATCGAATCCACAACTGTCGCGTTTATAGTCTAATGATGGCCGCTGCGCCAGCATGACTAAATGTAACGATGGCTGATAACATATACTACCTACTTATTATATGACAATGTTTATATATATTCTAGTCTTAATAGGTAAAAAGAAAATAATTGTTGCAATTGGGGCTGTCGTAAAATTGGACAGCATTCTCTACTCAATACACGTCTCTAATTCGAGTGGTTTTCTCCGCCTAACCCTTTTGTACAGGAAGAAGCGTGAAACAAAAAAAAATGTTAAAACTAAATGTTAATGTATGTATATATTCGTATTAATACAATTCATTAGTAACAAGTTCATATTTAACTGAGAAATTCCGATCTAATAAGACAAAGACCAAAGTATGGCGTTGCGCTACTTGTCACGCAATATCTGTATATGGGGGGAAAGTTATAAACAGAGCTGTACATTCTTCATGCTTACCACGTGAAATGCGGGAAAAGGATAAATATACAGGAAAAAAATTGGTATTAATCTTACGGTTTTGGGTTCGATGCCCAATCGGGGAAATTGCTTATTTTCTTTTTTTCGCTTTGGTAAATAAAAATACGGCGTTAAGCTTCGCCATTTAATATAGATTGTCGTTTTACAGCTGAAAAAAACATTGTTAATACAGTTAAGCTGAGCTGCTATTACTATTTTTAGTATTTTATATCTTTTGAAATGAAAATATATAGATATATAAAAAATAAAATATAAAATAAAATTTTCAGCTTAAATTATATAGCTTTATCATACTATTACGTAAAAGCGACCTTACTGATGAAAATCTAAGTACGAGTATATACCTAGTACACGTAGTTTGTAGTATATTATTAATAGCCGTATTATTGACCTCAATATTAATTTACAAGAAATATATCTTAAAACTGGAATCGTATTCACGTCCCATAAGAAAAGAACATAGAACACCACTATAGCATCATCAAATCACCTAAAACTTATTTTTTAGTTGTTTTTTCCCACCCAACCTCCAAAACGAGATGAAAACAAAAACTAGACGGTTACGTCACACACCCTATATTTACAAATGTACGCGTCATGTGTGGTATATGTAATTATAATCGTATTAGTTAGGTCAACGAACTAAGGGTTAAGGCCGTTCGAGAAAATAATATTTTGAAATGGTAGCTTTGGGTTAGAGGAAAGAACGATATAATGATTTATGAAGGGTCCTTCAAGGTAGTGTTTTAGGTGCTGTGTTGTTAATCAATTATAATAGAAAATCACTAAATTAAAGTCAATCCGTCCGCGACAGTTGTAAGTTTCATCATTATTTGTGAGAATGGTCAAATTTAATTTAGTTTAATTTCCCCACTCTATTAGACGAAAATTCTGTGGAAATTAGAAACGGGCTCTTGTAACACTAGGTTCCCTCTGCTGACTGTCCGCCACTGATATAAGGAGAAAACTACGAAGCTAACCTATATATTTATCATATTATAATATATAACGAATTATATAAAGGCGATAAATCATTATATCTTAACAAATACTTGAACAGTCAAGTACTAACACAAACAACGATTATTAAATAATAAACAGACGTAATTAGTTACGTAATAATTGTAAATTGTAGGGAAATTGACGGATAAACGCAAAAAACTGTGAATATAATCAACTAAACAATTATTATTGTAGACAATAGCTTTGGAATGCTAATAAGAAACAATCGGTTATAAGATGAGTAAAATATGTAAAATTACAATAATTCAATCTTTTATACATTAATTTTCATAAATCTCCTTCTCCTTCTTCGCTCCTCCTTCTCCGCTACTTCTTCTCCGCTCAATGAAAATATTAACAAAAAATAATTACCAGTAGATATCGAACTCCCAAGTAGGAATCGTACTTAAAATCATCGCGTGACAGTCAAACACCTGTGCCTATGCGATCTATCTATAATTAGTAAAGGAAGAACACTTAAAAATGTTAAAAACGCAATAATTATGCTGCACAGCAAACAATTTTTATAAATAAGAAAAAAGTGAAGGTAAAAAACACAAAGTACTGTTTCAACAGTCCTTTCCTACAAACAATGAAATGCAGAAAAAAAAATAACATACTTAACCACTATTTAAGCCAATTTATCCAATTTCACCTTATCAGACTTAAAGTTGGAATAAGAGGCAAGGGACAGGTGTTCACAATTTCCTTTTCTGTCAATATTATTTTGATCACTAAGTGAAAAGGTCATTCGCAACTAAATTTAAAGGTGTTGGCAAAAAATAATAAAGAACACTAACTGATGGTTCAATTTATCAAATTAATTAAGTTATCTCGTTTTTGCAGAGCGAAGGAGTAGCTAGTTCTTTTGCAGGTAATTATTCATTGTGCAGAAGATTTATTTATTCTACAAAGAAGAAAAAAATCTACAGAAAAAGTAATAATCTAGCAGCTTGACGCACTAAATGCTTTTATTCTTATAGGCCATATACTTTTTTAATAAGAGAAAAGTAAGTAAGTACGCCAATGTTCATACTTAAAATATATGTATCTTCATATCTTTATCTTCTATAATTGGTGAGGCGAAGCGCAGCGTTGAGTTCCACTCTGTTGAATTTTACTAAGTGAGTAGATACTTGTGAAAATAAGGAAATTAACAAAGAAAATGTAAAACTAAAAAAAAATAGACAATGAAAAAAGCCTTTTATTACACAATACAGCTTTTTTCAAGGTGTGGGTTAAATAGCTGACCTTGTGTATGAAGTTCTGGGAAAATCTAACGGTATTGTTATCCATATTCCTGTACACAACAAAAAATAACCTTCTGAAGCACTTAAGTAAACGAATATAAGAGTTCAGGGTGAGGCTGATAATTTGTTGAATTATAAGCAAAGTAACAAAGTATATACTATTTTAAAATTTACTTCATATAAGTAATAAAAATATTACTTCAATAAAAAAACTCCAGTTTCTTATAACATTTTAAACTAATAATGCATACATTTTGAATATATTAAAAAATAAAACAAATACCAATTCTGTTAATAAGAACAAAACCAAACTGAAATCTAAATACCAGCATCAGCATAGGATTCTGTGAAAACTCACCTCCACACAACGACCTAACTAACAATAAAACAGACAAACAAAAATAAGCTCTAAATCAATATAATTAACATCCAGTTTAGAATAATCAAATGAATTACGTTCATACATCGCTGGGCAAGTGTGTCAAGCAAAATTAAGTATGCCAATATCATAAGTGTTCTCGCTTCATTGCGCTTAGCCTTCGTTTGAATAACCGTTTTCCGTCGATTTTTCTCGTATAATTTACACACATTTCTATTCTATACAAGGTTGTGATTGGGGAAGCTGATTGTGATTCTCAATGAAGTTGTTATGATGATTTTGAAAATTGACACATGTGGCGTAGAGCTGGTGGATGATGGAGATGAAAAATTCTTAATTAAAGACCTAGGCTGAGTAAATGAAACGTAGGAAGACAATCTATGATCTTATCGGAACGATGGGCCGATAATTAGAAAAGCAGACTGCAGAATTTTGATTGACAAAAATCAGTAGTAACATACCAGTCATGGTACAGAGAACGTGACAGGTTGTGGGTTCGATTACCGAAATTAAATATTTATATTTTAATTTCCTTGTTCTGGTAGCGAGGCGTGAGGTGTAACGCGGCGTTGAGTTCCAATACTCAAAATGCTATAGCTCCTAAATTTGGGCCACGGAAGTGTCTTATTTGGAACGGAGTGGCTTAACACTACATTTCCAGATACCTTCCTTGTGCCTAATCTGATGTGAGTGGGATGCAGCGTGAACCTGAAAAAATCTAGTCAGTCTAGTCAGTTAAAATGCAATTTAAACCAACAAATTTTTTCAGCTAGTTGTATAATGCTTTTGCAGACAATGTTTCTGTTCAAAGTAAACAAATCCAATAATAATTTAGCATTCTACCCTAGCCCTAGTCCTAGGTCGCCTATTACATATTGTGTAATAGCGACTGATTGTCGTAAATCATTGCAATTGTCATCAATTGCGCAGTTTATCATTGTGAGTGAAACTAGACGCGGTCTTCGCTATTATAGTTATTTTATGCGAGATTATGCTAATATGCTGAGGTTGTAACTAAAAAAATGTTGGAAAAATATACATTTTCCGATTTTTGCCAGGAATTTGAAAAAAAAATATTTTGGGTTCAATCGTGGCGCAAAGGCAGGGGTGTGTCAATAAAAACGCGACAGTATGTGGGTTTGATCCCCAGTTCAAGAAATTCAATATCTTCATTTCCCAGCTCTGATAACAATTCAAAGCGCGGCGTTAAGTTTCGCCATTAAGCACACAAAGCCTTCTGAATTCATTAGAAAGTAGGGAACAGAAGTATCTTAATGGGAACGGAGTATCTTAGTGGGAACGGATTATTATATACTAGGTTATTTCAGTGTTTGTTATCTTAATAATCGGACTATATATTTTCCTATCGTGAAATTACAAAATATTGTTACATTATATATTTCAAATTCACATTCAACATAATTAACTAAATATCAAATATATTTATAAGTACAGAATAAAACAATTATACTAACTGAAACGTTACTTAAAGGCACTTTCATACAATACATCAGTCCCTTGCCAATAAAGCAATCCAATGATAGTCACCCTATCCCTATCCTTATACGGATAAATAGCAATTGTTACTCTCAACGCACGTGGCGGGGGGTCAGGTGGATGTCACTCCTGTCAAAATACAATGCGAGCCATTTTGTTGCGAAAACTGTAGGTAATGTGTATCGTTTAGGGTGTTTATACGTGTTTTGCAGTTCATTTATATGGTATTTT
>FASU01004857.1:0-14411 GCA_001486225.1 Heliconius pardalinus sergestus | reverse complement strand
ACCCCCCTAGCTACGCCACTGATACTGAGTTGCCATTAAGACACTTCCGTTCCGGATTTTATAGGCGTTGCGCGTTGTGTAGCGTAACTCAACACCGCGCTTTGCCTCATTGACAGATCGAGGAAATGAAAATGTTATATATTTCATTTCCTTGAGTAGGAATCGAACTCACAGTCTGTTACTTTTACAGTTGCACGCTTGTGCCCCTGCACACCGACTGGCTTCTATCCATGTAATAAATTATTTAGAAAATTATTATTTTTAATTACTTAAACTTTTTTAATTTTAGGGAAGCCTATTTGATGTACGATCCCGCAAACACTAATGATAACTTTAAGCAAATAATAGCTTACATTCTTTCACACGAAATCGCTCACATGTGGTTCGGTAATTTAGTGACTTGTGAATTCTGGGATAGTTTATGGCTTAATGAAGGTTTTGCTAGATATTATCAATACTACCTCACCAGCTGGGTATGTATTTTATGACAACTTTAAAACTTCATTAATGGATTTCTCGAATTTTGTATTTAAGAATTTTTTCTCTTTTTAAGGTTGAAAGAGATATGGGTTTCGAAACTCGTTTCATACCTGAACAAATGCACACAGCTTTGTTATCTGATTCTGCTGAGAGTGCACATCCATTAACAAACCCGAATGTCGGTAGCCCCGCATCTGTTAGCGCAATGTTTTCTACTATTTCCTACAACAAAGGAGCCGCAGTTATAAGAATGACAGAACATCTTCTCGGTACAAGTGTACACACCGAAGGTCTCCGTCTCTACTTGAATAACGGGTAATATGGAATGTTATGCTAAATAAAATCTTCGGTTTATTTTAAATTTAGCTTTCACAATATTACTAAAGACCATATTTATGATATTTTTCTAACATTGGTCAGACTAGCATTATCGTTTTAAATATTTTGCAAACATTACTTTCAATGAAAATTTTTGAATTACACAAAATTAAAACGATACTTATATTGAAAATTTTAGCATATGTCTTTAGATGTGTTTTAAATTTATTTTAGGCGATTTAACATTGCTCGACCTATTGATCTCTTCCAAGCACTTCAAAATGCCTCTTTATCGGCTGGTGCCCTGTCAGCATATGGTAACTTTTCACTCATTGAATATTATCAGAGTTGGACTGAACAAAGTGGTCACCCTATTCTAAAGGTGCAAGTAAACCACACGACTGGAGAAATGATCATTACTCAGGTATTCATAAATTATAATACTTATAAGTAATTTAAGACATGTAATACAGGGCCCTCGTGGTACAGAGCGAATTGGCATCTTACTGTGGACGTGGCGGTAGTGGCTTTAATTCCCATTCGGAAAAAAATATTGTTTTTATTTCCTGGTAACAAGACTAAGTGTCTAAGTGTGGAAATGTCTCACAACATTGGGTGGTGCATTGGGAAAGGAGTGTCTCAATATTTTGTTTCCTCTTCCAATCCAATATCTAGTATATTTATAATATTTACAATAATTCATTAATATATAACACTTCTATTATTTTTAGCGTCGCTTCAGCATTAACGGTGGTTACGCCAACAATAATTTGAATTACATTATACCCATTACCTTCGCCACCGCTTCCAATCCAGATTTTGAAAATCTTAAGCCTTCACATATTATTAGAAACGCTGTGACTATCATCAACCGTAATGCAACAGGAGATCAGTGGGTTGTTTTCAACAAGCAACAAAGCGGTGATTCTCTTTTTTTATGTAAATTTGAAATATTTTCTAATATACAACAAATGAAGCCAGTAGTGACGTTGGGTCACAAGCGTGCGACTGTACACGTGACGGTTGTGGGTTCCATTTTTTCTTGGGGAATGGAATATTATTACAACAAGCAACGCCACCAGAATTTGGCGTTAAGTGAGGAATGAAAGTGTCTTAAAACTTATGATTATATTTTTACCTATTAAATTTTAACAAATAAGTGCTTGAATACAAAACAGAACTTTGTTTTATATACATTATATAGAAAAAATAACTTTTTTTATATATTAATTTTGTATATTTTTAAGTAATATATTTTATATAAAATTCCGATTAAAATAATTTGACACTTAATTATAAATATTTTAACAGGATTTTACAGAGTTAATTACGATGACTATACCTGGGATCTTATTGTTATGACTTTACGAGGTCCTAATAGAACTAGTATTCATGAATATAACAGAGCTCAGGTTAGTATGAAAAATGTGTAACAATTTTAATTATTCATTAACAATACCGCATTTCTTTAAGCTATAGTTAATTCTATATTAAAAGATTTCCGTATACTAGTTTCATCTTAATAATTTTTGCAGATTGTAAACGACGTATTCCAATTCGCTCGTTCTGGATTGATGTCATATGCTAGAGCATTCAACATTCTTTCTTTCCTGGAGAATGAAACCGAATATGCTCCTTGGGTCGCCGCCATCACTGGTTTCAACTGGTTGAGAAATCGTCTTATTGGCAGAAGTGACAATCTTGAAGCACAATTATCGGTACTTTTTTCTTTTGTATTTTTCTGCATATTAGAGTTTTTTTCAATGTGGAATTATCGAAAGATAATATTTAATGCTGTTGTTATTTTTACAGCAAATTATGTCTACCTGGTCTCAAAATGTAATGACTCGACTTACTTACTATCCATTGCAAAATGATACTTTTATGACGTCGTACCTGAGGTCCCAACTGGCTCCTGTCCTATGTAACATCAATGTGCCTGCATGTCGTCAAGCAGCAAATGCTCAATTCCAAGCACTGGTCGTTAATAATACAGCGTAAGTAGTAATATAAAAAAATGTAGTGCCTATTATTTTTTTTACTTTGTGACGCGTGCGCGCGTCTGGCTTAAAACGCAACGATTGTGGATAAGATTCCCACTTGGAGAAACTAAATATTTTTATTTTCTCACTCTTGGCGGTACAAAGCGCAGCGTTGAATTTCACAACTCAACACTCGAAAATTAAGCGAAACATGGGGAACGTGGGTAAGTGTCATAACACTAGATTCTCTCTGCCTTATCTGCTACATGCGGTGTACAGCATGATGCTAAAGAAAAAATATATTATTGTATTATATCGGTGTAGATGTATACTTGTACATATAAACCTGAATTTTTTGTACAATTAAAGCGATTATTTCCAGCGTAATACCGAATAGCCGAAGCTGGGTGTACTGCAACGGGCTTCGAGATGGAAGCGTAGCTAATTATAACACCATGTGGCTTAGATACAATTCAATCAACGTATATACTGAAAAAATCTTGTTGCTTCAAAATCTAGGCTGTACTCCACACCGCGAGTCACTGTTTGAGTAAGTCGAATTTCGCTAGTAGCTAAATGATTTATTTACTATTTATAATTCGAGGATGTCTGCAAACACAACGATGGTTGGTTCATTTCCCATCCGCAGAATATTCTTTTCATTTCTTCGCTTTACTAATAAAAGTAAGCCCGGCGTAGAGTTTCGCTAATCAACGTCTATAAAATGGAGCGAAAAGTGGGACACAGAGTGCCTTACACTTACACTATGTTGCATCTGCCTACCAATAAAATAACATAAATCGAAATAAATCGTGTCTTTCAAATTTCTTGATGTGCAGGTTTTACTTATAACAATATGTCTTTCCCATAGGTTCCTCGATAATATCTTCAACGACACTTACGTAGTCCGCCCACAGGATTACAGTTCAGCCTTTAACAGCGCTGTGGCAGGAAACGAAGTAAATACACAGATTGTCTTCGACTACATCAAGAGTAACCTTCAAAAAGTTCTTTCCGCGTAAGTTTTAAATAACAAATAACAGTACAAACATATTCTACTTGTATTAATGTGTTAATGAGTTATTATTATCTTTATTATATTTGCAGCTTTGGATCTTCATCACCTTTAGTGACTATTGCTTCAAGATTACGCAGCCTTGCAGAAATAAATGAGGTAATGCAATATTAACTTGATATAATTTTCCATAGAGCAGAAGTTATTGTCTCTAAGAGATCAATTTTGACGGCCATAATAATATTTATTTGTTATGCTAAGTCTGAAATCGGTTTAATATTCTATTAGGTTTAATCATATGAAATCTATTTATATTTTCAGTTCGAAAGCTGGGCTACTCAAAATCAAGCTGCTTTAGGAAATTATTACCAAGGTGTTTTGAGCAGCGCTGCCTCTACACGCCAAAGTATTGCTTGGACTAACACAGTCAGTAGCGACTTGAACAACTACTTCCAGACCGGTGATTCTGCAGTAACTTATAGTACCACAGTGGCTCCTCCTGTGACACAGCCAAGCACTGTAAATCCTCCACCTCTAGTACAGCCTGAGTCTCCTAATATTCCAGACTCAGCTGTAACTTCTGTAGTATCTTTTATTGCCCTTATGGTTGCAGTCATTGTCAACATTATAGTATAGAGAGTTAAGCTTAAGTGCCTTTTAATTGTATTATAACATTTTATATTTATTAAATATATTTTTTTAAAATTCCTTTATAATAGAATTAATATGTGTTTTATTTTATACTTTATGAACCTTTCAAGATCTTTTTTTCTTAAAAATATATATTATAGAAAATGTTTTTATGACATAATTGAATAGTATTGACATCTACAACCTGCATCGTTTTCTAACAGCGTAAGCAACGGAACTCAGATATAAGAGAAGATAAATTGGGATCCCATTTGAAAATATTGTAAAGTTTAGAATCTAGAGTTAATCCTCTATATCATCCGCGGTATGAGTAAAATTGAGAATTCGTACCCATTTTAGAATTGTAGTTCAACGAAAATATTTACAAAAGTTTACTAATTTAAGTTTCCGGGCATATGAACTCATTATGTACGCTGCTTTTCTTTATTATAAATTCACACTGTATCCTGCACACATCACAGTATTTAGACCTGGTACCTCGTTGCTGCGTTCAGATACTCGATTGTAATCTATAATATTTATTTTTTTCCCTTGCTCTGGTAACGACGCAAAGTTCTGACTGACAACGTGATAATAATGGATTCGTTCTTCACTAGAAGAAATTAAATATTTTTATTTTCTGGCTTACCAGAAAATAAAAATATTTAATTTCTTCTCTCTTAAGAGAGAGAAGAACGTCTGGAAACTAGATCCTCTTTGTCTCTCAGTGTTAGTGATATAGCGTCAAGGCTAAAAATAAATCCCCAAATTGAAACAGAACACACAAACACCGATTAAGTTACGTGACAAGTGAGCCATAATAGATTATTATCGATACATTGATCGATTTATAGTTCACGTGTAATTGTGTATTTAATATCATAAGATTAAAGTATGACGATAATAGATTATAAAACTGATGATAATATGTCGTTTAGTTATTATATGTAATAAATAGTTTCCTTTATTTATTTCAAGAAACAAAATTTTTAATGATTATGAAGTAGTAGAAATAAATAAAAATAATCGTGTTATAACAGTAATTAAAAAAATAAAAGGATGTCAATACATGTCAGTTCAATAAATAGGTAACATGAACTTGGTTAATTCCCAAAGCTAGGGTAATCTTCAATAAAATTCTAATCAGTGGAAAAACCCCATATATTATGACCGGTTTAATATCTTTAACAATGTTATGCTTAAAAACACTTAGAAAAAGAAAGAAGATAATTTGATATTTGAATAACTGACAAATCAATGACCAACGACTAATAGAAACAAATTGTAGTTGTCAAGCGAGACTTTGGAACGTTTAAGGAAACAATGTAAAGTCACTAGCATTCTACCATCTAAGCGTTATATGCTTAACCGGGAGGTAAAAAGTCTTATACCTGATACTTCGAGGATGCTAGACCTCCGGTTGTAATCTGACAAAGGTCAGAATGTATGCAATTTGCCGATTTCGCCGAAAACTCTGAAAGATTTGAGAGAAATGATAACGAGCTGGGTGAAACTTCAAGAAAAATCAATCTCAAGATTAATCTTGAACAGGCGAAAGTCATGTAAGTAGGTAATTTAGCTGGCACAATTATAGTAATAGGGCCTCGGCTTGGCGGTGTTTGGGAATCTACGTCATATCTTAGAGTTGTCTGTCTCACAATAAAAATAGGATGTAATCTAATAATTGAATAATTAATAATTATTTAATAATTGAATAACGTTCTTTAGGTTAGCCGAATCAACTTAATAAGCTCTTCAGTCCTATAATACTCATAAATCGCATGTCAATATGAAAAAGAAAATAGACAAAGCCAGACGCTGGAACAATATTGCTCTCAAAGAGTCCTTTATATTCTAATTATTATATAAAATAGATAAGATAAATAGATTATTTAATAATATAGTATAACAATAATTATAATGATATCGATTAAAAAATATTTTTGTCACTTTATTGTGAGCCAGCGCGAAAATGGTAAGTTTGTGTGGTTTTTTTACTTTGTTTATTAGTTTTGCATTTTCATTGTATGTTTATTTCTGTAACGTGTTCAGATGAACACAATTTATTAATTTTAAAGTTCCCCAAAATAAAATAAAAAATGTACAATATTTATGAACCATGTAGCCTTGATCAATACTTATATGATGCGATGCAATATAAAATCATCAGCTTTGTCAAAAATTAAAATATTATTATTTCTATTCATATTGTATGTAGGAGTTTAGAGGATAAAAATTTTGAATGAGAATTAGGCAACAATTTAATAGAATTTTTAATTCTTTATAAATCGTTAAAAATATTGTTTATTTTATTTACCACGGAGCCTGATATTATGAAATTTAATTTTGTTTAAGGGAGGTTGCTGGTTCATACTTTTTTTGGGCGCAGCCCTTATTCAAAGCTTGCTGGCCCTCAGTCCTATTCCAGTACCCGAAGATGAATGGGAGGAATTTGCAAGGATATTGCGAAATCCCAATTACAGATTACCTACATCTACTAGACCTTCAAGATATGAAGTTAATCTGACACCCTACTTTGATATTATACCTACCGTTAATGTTAGAAACTTCAGTTTTGATGGTGAAGTCAAAATATATATAAATGCTGCAGTTCAAAATGTATCTGAAATTGTCATGCATTGCAATGATCTAACTATTAACAGTGTGTCTGTTTCGCTAAACAATAATCCTGTTGCTATCGCGAGTAATGTATTCCAATGCGAGATGCCTTATAGCTTCTTAAGAATACCCACAGTTCAGCCATTGCAATTTGGTCAAGAGTATGTTGTCAGCATCGCTTACTCCGGCAACTTGAAGGACACCATGCGAGGATTTTATAGAAGTAGTTACCGTGATTCAAATGGGACAAGGTAATAAAATTAAAAGGATAAATAAATCATAAAATAATGTATTGACATTGAAAAAAATTAAATAAATGTAGCATATTGAGCATAATTTTCCAGATAAGTCTTTTAATTCTATATAGTGCCATTGATAGCATTTTATTAGGATATTAAGATAATACTCTAATGCTAAAGAACAATAAATCACTTTTAAATTGTAAGTAACATTTTTCTTATCTAATTTTAGGTGGATGGGTACTACTCAATTTCAACCTGGTCACGCCCGTGAAGCTTTCCCCTGCTACGATGAACCTGGATTCAAAGCATATTTTGATATAACCATCAACAGAGAACCTGATTTTAGTCCCAGCATATCCAATATGCCCATTAAATCTAATGAAACGTAAATAAGTATTATAGTTAATTCAAATATTATATTAAAGGGCCTTCGTAGGTGTGCGCAGTGGGATCGAACTTACAATCGTGGCGCTTAGAGTTAGCTACTGTAATTTATAAACTATTTAATTTTGTTCATTAGAAATGGGAAATTTTGAAAAGATTTTTCTTTATTTGCCAATAAAAAATATAGAGTATTTGTATGTGCTAGACATCATTAACTGATAAGTAATTTTTTAACACGATAAGATAATAGACGGATTTACAAATTAAATAAACCATTTTTTAAGGTATCTTATAATATTATTATTTATGTTTAATATTGTACTTTAATAATATTTCAGATTAAGCAATGGAAGAATAGCAGAAACATTCTACACTACGCCTCTAACGTCTACATACCTTGTAGCTTTCATTGTTTCTCATTACAAAGTAGTGTCCGCAGGAAACAATCCCAATAGACCTTTTAATATATACGCCAGGGACAATGCCAATACCACCGGGGACTGGTCTCTTTATATCGGAGAGCTTCTTCTTGAAGAAATGGAAAGATACACAAATATATCGTATTATGATATGCAAGAAAACTTAGACATGAAACAAGCAGCAATTCCTGATTTTTCTGCTGGTGCTATGGAGAATTGGGGTCTTCTTACATATCGGTATGAACACATAAAAAGAACACACAATTTTATTCATTATACTAAAGTTATTCAGAGGCCAGACGTGGTATAAGGGCACAAGGGTGTGACTGTAACGCAATGGCTATGGGTTCGATTCCCCCTCGGGGGAATGACTCATTATTTATAAATATTTTCATATATTTAATGCTAAATATTTATTTTCAGGGAAGCTTTAATCCTGTATGATCCATTGAATTCAAACCACTTCTACAGACAGCGTGTGGCTAACATTGTTTCCCATGAAGTAGCTCACATGTGGTTTGGTAATCTTGTTACATGTGCCTGGTGGGACAATCTATGGCTAAACGAAGGTTTTGCCAGATTTTATCAATACTATCTGACACAATCGGTAATAATCATAAATTTTCCTTAATTTATCATTCCATTTATTAACTAAAATTTCGATCTAAATTAATTTACGAAGGTAGTAAACGTTATCAATTTGGCAAAAAGATTGAAGTAAACTATTGTTTTTTCTTCAAATATTTTCCGTGAAAAGATAAAAAGGAAAGAATCTTATTGTTGTTCCACGGAATCAACGTAACGTGCGTCATTGAGGTTGTAGGTTCGTTTCCAACTCGGGGAAATGAATAATTATTTATTATTTTTTATTTCTTCGCTCTGGTAACAAGGCAAAAGCGGGGCGTTGAGTTGGGCAATAGAGTGTCTTAACACTAGGTTTCCTTTGTCTACCTTGGTATATTCGGAAAAAAAAAAGATTCCATCTTTAAAGGAGACTTACTTTTCATTTCCTTTGTTTCTCTCGATAAAGTTTGGAATATAATTAATAGATTAAGTGTTATTTATATCTAAATTAGAAGATGGGAAGATATTTTCACATTTAATTTAAATTAAATTAATAACATAATTTTAGGTGGCTCCTGAAATGGGATATAACATCAGATTTATAGTTGAACAAGTTCATCAAGCTCTGTTATCGGACTCAGTTGATTCTGCACATGCTTTGACAAATCCAAATGTCAATGACCCTACTACTGTTAGCAACCACTTCTCAGTCATCACCTATGCTAGGGGTGCTTCTGTAATAAGAATGACTCAACATTTCTTAGGTGATAATACCTTTGTCAATGGTCTCCGAAGATATTTAAGTGCTAGGTACAGTATATATATTGTTATAGTTATTACCGTCTTAATAGTATTCCGATCATAATTGCCTAACTAACTGATTATTTTACATGAGACATATTTAAAATTCATTCATATCTTTCATTCACTAGCAATTGAGTGAAGAACCTTTATTTGTGTGGGAATTTTTATTTATTTATTTTTATTTTGTATTTATTCGTATAATATGTAAGTAAGTACTCGTACGTATTAAGTGGAGAAAATTTATTAATAATTACTTTTCATATTACAGGAAGTTTGACGTTGCGGAACCGCATCATCTATTTGAAGCCTTGGATGCTGCTGCTGCGGAACAGGGAGCTTTAAGCAACTATGGTGGAATTACTATAGATTCATATTTCAGATCTTGGTCTGAGAAGGCTGGCCACCCCGTGCTTAAAGTTAGCATTGACCATAGATCAGGGCAGATGAATGTCACACAAGTATGTTTTTTTTAAAGAATATTACTTTAAAAATAAATTAATTGCCTTAAACAAGATACAAGATTGAGATTGTAATAGCGACGCTTGTGTGTTGGATTCCTACTCGGGAGAATGAAATATTTAATATTTTAATTTCCTCGCCCTGGTAAAACATTAAGTTCTTATGTTTCCTCTGCCTACCCTATTATGTGCGAGATACAGGTTAAAATAAAAAAGATAAGGAAATGTCCATTCTATGATTTATTTCTTTTTGTTACTTTTACCGCATAATAATCGGAGAAACAAAAAGAAAGAAGAATAAAATAGGACATTTCATTTTAAATGAAAATTAATTCATAAATGTATTTAAATTACAGTCTCGGTGGGAACGCGACACTGGATCCTCACAGTTTGACAGTCTATGGCAGATTCCTATCACATGGACGAGAGCTAATTCAATAAACTTTGATAATCTGAAACCATCTCAAGTACTAACACAACAGCATACCGTAATTCGAAGAGGAACTCAAGGATATGAATGGGTTATTTTCAATAAGCAACAGTCAGGTAAGAATTGCCCCTTGAAACAGTGACGACGTTTTTGCTTTATACATTCTTCTATTCTTAAATGTATGGCCTTGTCAAAGTTTATTAGTCTAAATATTTCGTTTGTTGTTTGGCAAGAAATCATTGATTGATGAGTTTTTTTTCATATGCATTAGAAAATAATATTTCATTCTTAATATGCTCTCCTTTTTTACAACTAGGTTTCTACAGAGTCAATTACGATGACGACACGTGGATTTTGATTACGAGAGCTTTAAGAGGAGCCAGTAGATCTCAGATCCATGAATTGAATCGCGCTCAGGTAATGTAAAAGTTTTGTACTTATAAAAAATTTTAAAATGTGTAATGATCTATTAACAAAATATGCGTTTTCAGATCGTTGATGACGTTTTCAACTTTGCTAGGGCAGGCGTGATGACGTACGACCAGGCGTTCAATATTTTATCATTCTTAGAATTTGACGACTCTTACGCACCGTGGATCGCAGCAATCACTGGTTTCAATTTTGCAATTAACCGTTTATCTTACGATGACGCTAACGTACAAAGACTTAAGGTAAGATTATGTAATCAGTATCACTATACTGGACGAAGCAATATAAATACAATAATAAATTGAGACGAAGGGGTTGTTTATGATCGTCGATGCTCGTAGAAAATAAAGCTTCCTTTCATATAAAAATTACTTTCTTTCTAGGATCAAGCTATTAAATTAAGCAGTGCTATAACAAGTCGTCTTGGATATTCTGAACGCAATGGGGATAATTACATGGATGGTCTACTCCGTATGTACGTTCTTACTTTCCTGTGCAACATTGGTCATCCTCAATGTTTGAGTGCTGCAAAAGAAAACTTTGCTAACTGGAAGAATGGAGGATTGTGAGTATTTATCTGTCAATTATTCTGTCGTACAGTACACAATTATTATATATATTATTGTATATAGAGTTTTTCCAAAACACAAATTGTTGTATTTTTAGTTTACTATACAAACAAAAATATTAATATTTTAATTAGATATAAAAATTAAAAAATATATAAATTAATAAAAAGTATTTAAAATATTATAAAATAAAAGCAAAATTCATAAAATTTCAAACTGTTTTAGTGTACCAGCAAACATGCGCCCCTGGGTCTACTGCAGTGGCTTAAGACAAGGCAATGCTTCCGACTTTGACTACTTCTGGGACCGCTATGTTAACGAAGATCTAGCTAGCGAGATTGTTGTTATGATTCAAGCAGGCGGATGCACTTCAGATCAGGCCAGTTTCGATAAATACTTGGATGCTATAATCAGCAGCAGTAATATAATTAGACCTCAAGATCACAGCACGGCTTGGAGTTCTGCTGCAAATGGCAATGAAATCAATACAATGAGATTGTTTGATTGGCTTAGAAGAAATGTCAATCAAGTTATACAAAGGTTGCTAACTATGTAATTTAGTTCATGTTTAATAAAAGAATATTTATGATTTTCATATCTTATAAAATTATTTTTATTTTTTGTAGTCTTGGCAGTGCCGCGACTCCAGTTAGCAACATCGCTAGTCGTTTAAGAAACGAAAACCAAATTAGTGAGGTGAGTGAAATTCTATTTACATTAATTTTGAATGGTAAGAGTCAATTTAATAACATAATATGTTTTTTTACTAACTTCACGCTGTATTCTGAACGAGTAAATTACTTTTATAATTGAAATTCGTACATATATAAATAATTTTTAAGTTTTTACAAATATAACAAAATAAAAGTTGTCATCCTATTACGAGCCATTCTACTACGAGCGTTTTATTAAAACATATTTATAAAAAAATATTACCTAGAAAAAACTACTTAACTTTATACATATTACTAGCACACTAACACTTTATAGACGTAGAATCTACATGATTTTTGAACGTGTGTTTTTCTTACAGTTCCTAAATTGGCTGGAACAGAATCGAGTACTCCTAGGTTCAGCGTACAACACAGGAGTCAATGGTGTCTCTACTACAAGGCAAAATATTGCATGGTCCGGTGGTAGATTAGCAGAATTTGTGAGATTCTTTGAAAGTGGTTACGTTGATGGTACTTTGGAAGATATTTCTGATGGAGAAGACGAAGGGGAAGCTGAAGAGGGTGATGGAGAGCCTGACAGTGCTAACATTGCAGCTCTGAGTTTCATTACTTTGATAGCCACGTTAGCAGTTAACATTTTGTCATAAAATAAATAAAATATATCAAACAAATTTTGTCATAATTTTGAAAAAAAATATAGCAACGTGCAAAAATATTATATGCTTTGACATCTAATTGCAGTTTATAATAAAAATCACACTAAACAAATAACTTATGATTTTTTATTTGTATTTTTAATATTTGTATGTACTTACAGAGGTAATCTAAATCACGTTGGATTAATTTCGATTAGACCAAAGCCTGATGCAGGCTTTGGTCTAATCGAAATATTCAATTAAAACAATATTTTGTCATTTTTATTATCTGATGAAAATTTGTTTACATGAAATAAAAGAGTAATGTAAATTAATGACGCAAATAAACAAAAGAAATAAATCTACAAAAAAATCTACAATATGGGAACAGTTCAGTTCAGTTCAGTTTTACAAGCAATTGGACATCATGAAATGAATCAAACGTGTAATCTTCATGACATAATAAGTGAATATATCCTTGTCCTCTATCCTCAAATTTAATTATGAAATTTCATAATTTTTTAAATTGATTTATTTAATTAATAAGTGAGAATTTAAAGTCATTCGGTATTTAGAAATCCTGTTTAATGGAAGTCTTATGTAGTCAGATTCAATATAAGTATTGGAATTGGAATGATTAGTATAGACTATTAGAACATTTTTAGCTGTAATCTGCCATACTCACTATCACGAAGACACTCGTATTCAGTTTTCTCAAAACACAGATTGATCACATTCAACACCTGGTTGACCAAAGTAGAAAGACAAAACCGAAGAGCAGATGTTATTTGGAGATCTTGGATTGCCACTATCCAATAACATAACTCACCATCAACGACACGCTCATTAAAATTACTATTATCAGTTTATAAGTATGACTCAGAACAAGAACAATAACACACTGAAAGTGAACGTGGACTTTTTTTAAATTTACAAGTCGATTATTTTTTATAGAATGTTTATTAATATATGTAGATAGAAATTATTCATAAAACTGAATCACAAAGACATTGTTAATTTTTTATTGGCCATATGGTGCTTATATTAGGAAGTATGTGTATTATTGCACATTTTATTAAAATGTTGTGTAATATTTTTAATATTTAAAACAAATATTTTTTATTATTTATATATTCATAATTATGTATTTTAGTTGATCTGTTCAGTGGATCAAAAGTTTGCAAATTGTCTTAGGTAACGGTGACAAGATAAATCGTCGAATTCTGATATAATGCCTCGAAAATTGGGCGGTTCCGTTTGTCTACCTTGCAATTTAGCCACTAAATTATTATTGATACGTTTATTATTGTTGCCCGTATATTAAAGTCTAAATAGACTTCGTCATCATCGAATGGTTTATTTGTAAAATGCCACACATTCACGCATAGATCGTAAAGACTCATAAGAATGAAACATTCTGTTTTACAACCTTAGGATTAATTTAGACCACACACAGAGTTAAGTATTTGTTTCTATGTGACTGATTTTATGTAGCTTTCGTGAAGCTTTGTAAAATAAAAAAAAAACCGATTACGCTATACTAGCAAGCTTTAATTTTACAGACTATTTCAAGATCCCTTATAAGCACTCAGAGCAATCCGATGGCTCAATCCTCAATCCTCCCATACAGAGATGTATTTTTATTTGGCGCTACCTCTGAAAGGGGTACCTCTTTCAAGTTATTGAGTTCGCATACTGTCTTACTACGAATTAGACTAATAGTCAAAATTTCAGCTTTGCTAAAATGACGTGGGTCTGG
>FASU01004850.1:0-10724 GCA_001486225.1 Heliconius pardalinus sergestus | reverse complement strand
ATATATATATATATATCTTTTTATTATTATATAAAATTGTTCATATTTTTATTTTTTTAGATTTAGCCCCACACGAACACCTTCACCCTGGGATGGTGTCAGAGTATCTGACCGTCCAGGTCCAGCTTGCCCTCAGAAGCTACCGGACTTGGATGATGAGCGACTCCTATTAGAAAAAATGCCTAAAGGCAGACTAGATTATATAAAAAGACTGATACCTTATCTTAAGAATCAAAGTGAAGATTGTCTTTATTTAAACATATTTGCACCTTTACAAAGTGAGTATTTATTATTTTCAATTTCTTAAAATAAATAAAAATCCCTAAATTTACTTGCTACTGTTAATTAATGCTAATATAAAACTGACTTTATTTTTTTCAGCTTCACTCTGTATTCCGGATATAGCAGAGTTGGCAGAGGGAACCTTTTGTTAAAACACTCTGTTCTCCACTTTCTGCCGAATTTTGAGAGTTGAGTGGAGACACTCAACGCCGTGCTTTGCCTTGTTACCAAAGCAAAGAAATAAAAATATCAATAATTAATAATTCATTTCCCCAAGACGCAATCGAACCCACAACCGTCGCGTTTATTACACCATAACAACCTCAAAACTGACTTCGCATTGATTGTGTAAATTTTAGTTTTGCTGATCATTACATTATTGTTTTTATGTTATAATGTTTTATTTTATATAGTGGACGAAACAAAACTAGCACTGCCAGTACTAGTGTACATACACGGGGATGGATACTCGATGAGCTCAGGGAGTCCTTACGACGGATCCGTGCTTGCAAGCTACACAGATCTTATTGTTGTCACATTAAACTACAGACTTGGAATATTGGGTGAGTTGCTCCTTATAGTATTTCTAATGAAACAGACCTACCTAGCTAACTCGCAATATTTAGGAGATATTTGAATATGAAAAAACGAGATAGTATTACCACTATTATTTGCATTTCTAATAATACCTAGGTGCTTATAATAATAAGCTATTCTTTAAACTAATTATAATATATTATACAACTGATGAAAACATTCTTCATCAAATTATGGTTTCTTCACAATAAATAACTTTCACAACCAACAATGAAACTCTAAATTGGTCTAATTAAGATAATTTTCTGGCAACGAGGCGTAGGAATTCATTATTCGTGACTTGGAACACATTGTAAAATATTGGCAAAAGCGAAGACTTCCTTTAAGGCGATGATGGTACATTTTTTATATAATAATAATTATTATGTTGTTAATTGCTTCGACTGAAACTGAACTATAAAGAAATTGTATAAAAACTAATAGTAGAATAGAAGTAGTGAATTCTTATTTTTTATTGGTCATTCGTCTATAATTTTTAAATATTTATATAAATTCAAAAAAGAAATAGAATGTGTATAATATACTTTTTAGAAAACGTATAAAATTTTTAAGTAGGGGGATTTGTTTCCACGCCTCTTGGAAACTGTCTAAGCGATCTGACCCTTATGCCATATTTTTTCTTTTCTAAATACGAATATTTCGTCTAACAGAGCGGAGAAAATAAAAAAATATTCATTCCCCGGAATCGAACCCACAACCGTCGTGTTTACAGGCAGACGCTGTCCCATTACGGCATAAGTTGTTACAATAAAGTTTTTTTATATTTTTTTATTAAAAATGGCGACTACAATCAACTTCATGGCAAAGCGGCATGAGATGAGGTATCGGTTGTATTTTTTTAAGCAAATCACCATAAACTCTCATACGAATATGTGTACTATTTCGAATTCTTCTTTTTTATTTCCAATAGTTTTTATTTGTAAGCTTCTGTGTATATATTCAACTTTTGGTTTGGTTTTTCTGGTTTTTTTCTATCTCTACACATTTGTTTACGAAATAGATGAAAGTGAATATTTGCGCCATTTTTCTATATCTTTTTTAGCTTTACACTGTATACCACTCATAGCAGGGTAGGTATTAATAGTAGGTTCCCAGGTGCCCTCGGGAACCTACTGTTAAGGCATTCCATTCCTATTCAACATTTACGTTCCTCACTTTCTAGGAATTACTCCGAAATAGTGATTTACGGATAAAAAACTGCGTTTGTCGTACGTACTGCATATATAAATAAGAAATAACTGAACATTAATCTGTTAAATATTAATATTATAATTGTGAAAAAATTAAAATAAATTCCAAAAGAAAAACAAAATAAAAAAAATTACGATTTATCAAGTGTATAATAAATAATACCTATATTAAAATAAAACATATTATTAAATATGAATATTTGTATATTCCGAGCGAGTGAAGCCACGTAGGTCGCTAGTCATTTATATAAATTTAGCTGCAATCCGCAATGAAACGCATAATTAAATCATAAAATTCAGCTTTTCACATTATAAATGTGCTTAACTTTATAATAAAATGGTATACAGATTTTAAAATTTACGGTTTCTCTCTTTTATTTCACCATTTTCGAAACAAAATTCGAACTGAATGACTCCGCGTCAGCTTTATATATGCAAATAGGATGAAATTGGATAGCAAATGTATTGATAAAGTTAAATACGATTCAGCTAGTCTGTCTCCTTGCGTCTTATCCGTGAAACGAGATGGCCGTTCGATGTACTTGTAGCGAACTCAATGTTGCTTGTAAGTAAATACATTTTCAAAATGGATTTCGTATGTGAAATGTAGGCTAGATATATACTTTTTTGGAAAACGTGTAAGAAAAATAATATTGTGGTATTGGAACTCATATTTCTTTATGTTCAAATTAAAGCTTTTTAATAACATTTTAAATATGTAAAATTCTAATTTAATTTAAAATTAGGTATATATTGACATTATTTATAATATAGCATAGTAAAAAACTAAATAAATGAATTAAACTCCATTTTCGCGTCGAGTTTATCAAAACTAAATCAAAATAATCCGTTGAAATGAAAATTCGATCCTCTAATTTCAAATTTCATTAATACATTTCGATAATGGAAGTAAACAATCAAAGAGCCCTCGTAGGCTTAAATAGCTTCATTGGAGTCAATTTCATTTGGAATTTAACAATATATATTTTAGGTATTTTCAATGTTATGATAGGTATATTTTTTGTTTTTGGCTGACAATGTAAAGTTAGTGTTAAGTATCTTCGTTATCTATCTTAGTTAAATGTCTGAATAGTAATATACTTATAAATAAGAGCAACGATTGGTTTTTTAGCGCAACGCTGTATCCCGCACATAGCAGAGTAGGGGGATATGTATATCTAGTGCTAAGACACTCCGACCCCCACTTTCTACCGAATTCTCGGGGGATTGTGTGTTTGAGTTTCGTAATTAACCACTGCGTCTAGGCTCGTTACTAGAGCAAGAAAATGAAAGTAATAAATATTTCACTTCAACGAGACGGAATCGAACCACAACGCTGTTGCCCATGCCCACAACTGGCTTCAGACGTAATTCATATAAATTCAAATAGCTTTCATAGGTTATTTACAATTTTAAACATTTCCTTCAGAATTCAGTCTATTAAAATTAAATGTAAAACTTTATATACGAATCATTACATCGTATAATATAAACTTCTCAACATGACCGAGTTTTTCAGCAGAAATTCAATGGCTCGAGTAGCGGAGGTCGGAGTAAAAATATTTTTGTACCACATTACTATGTATAGAATTCGTATAAGAGACTTGATAATATGTTTATATAATGCATTATTCAAAATATCATTATATGAGAAAATTAATGTCGTATTGCAGTAGAACGGTATTTATTTGTAAGCGGAAAGGTTGTGGGTTCTATTCCCGATCGAATACGTTATTTTCATTTCCTCTTTCTGGTGAGCGGAGCGTTGCGTACTGCCAATCAATGATGTCTCGATATATGTCTTAACACTAGATTTCCTATAAAGCGTGACGTATCCCGCACATAGACTTACTCTATGTGCGGGATACAGCGTGAAGCTACAGACAGAGGCAATTTAGGAATCTAGTGCTAAGACACTCCGAATCCATTAAGGCACTTTGAAGGTATTGCGTGTTGAGTGGTGGAACTCTACGCCCCCACTGCCTCGTTACCAGAGCAGGGAAACGAAAATACTCAAATAATTCACTTCCTCGAACGAAAATCGAACCTACACCCTGTTATATTTACTTAACCTAATCTAAACACCAAACTAAACAGTATACTCATTCACAGGTTTCCTAAACGCAAACCCGAAGCCTCATTTGAAGGCTCGAGTGGCGAACTACGGCCTAATGGATCAAATAGCGGCCCTGCATTGGGTGCAACAGAACATTGGGCTGTTTGGAGGAGATCCAACCAACATTACTCTAATGGGCCACGGGTCGGGAGCAGCGTGTATTAATTTTCTAATGATATCGCCTACTGTTATGCCAGGTTTGTGATTTTTTTTACCATCACGCTGTATCCTGATCATAACTGCGCGGGCAGAGGGAACCAAATGTTAAGACTCTCCGTTGAGTGGCGTTAACCTTTTCTGTAGAAATCGAACCCACAACTTTCGCGTTTACTCTCCCTTTTAATTCACAACATCTGTAAATAACACATTTCTCATAGCATCATCATATTTTGTACCATTATAAACTAATTTCCAAGTAAATATAATTAATACTCATCTTGACTAAGAACTAGACGTCCATCAAATGTAGAAGTGTTGGATCTGCTAATTAAATGGCGTGATTTAGTCGATCTTCTTCATTAGGGGTAATTGAATTTTCTTTGACTTAGAAATAGATGTCATTTACTTGGGAATTTCTGATGTTAGTCTGTTTTATGGAGTTCGATACTAGTTAATTTTATTTCTTTCTTTTTTTTCCTTCAGTTATTCTCAATGAACAGGATAGGCATAGAAAAATATTGATAAAGCGTAAAATTTTTTACTAGTATATATCATTTTATAAAAATGCATGTTGGTTGGAGAAACCTGATTAATTACCAATATTGGAAAAAGTTAATTTTAGTAAATATCCCAGATATGAAATAGATCACCAAAATATAACACCATTTGTCATACACCTGACGTGTGTGTCATGTGTCATGAATATTTAATTTCAGTTTCTCTACTTGTTGAAAACCCTGTTTTTTCCTACGTCTATTAAAACCTGAAACAATCAGTCAATGTCCTCTAAGCATGGCCTTGAACCTTACTAGCAACTGTTCAAAAATTGTAATGTTTTTAATATAATCTAGATGTATTTTTCAGACATTTTTCACGATATATTTTTTTTTTACTTCTCATACGAATACACACACACCATAATATGTGATGTAGATTAAATTACCATTGACTAAGGCCTTAAAAAGGTCAAAATACTTAGCGTTTCATTTGAAGCTGCGCTTTTATGTTCTATTTCAGAATTTATAAATGAAAATGCCTGCTAGACTTAAAATATTTCGACAATTTGTATTACCTAATATAAATAGTTTTTTTTCACATCACAAAAATAAATATAGCCTGCAACTTCGTTTGCTTATAAACCGTAAAACCTCGTCTATTCGACTATTTATAGGAGGCCGAGTTCAAGATCTTTACACCATCTTTTTGGTTATGCATTGTCTATCATTAGTAGTAATGAACGAATAAGTTAATACTAACCTTTATTTTATTTTTCCGATGATATTATAAAAATAATTTCTTACAGGTCTTTTCCATCGAGCCATACTTCTTTCAGGATCAGCGCTAAGTTCTTGGGCAATCGTGGACGATCCTGTATACTATTCACTGAAATTGGCAAAACATATGAATTGTAGTATACCAGAAGACCTGGCGAAAGACCACGAAGTTATTGTAGACTGTTTACGTGACGCGTCTATTGAAGAATTGCTATCTTTTGACATATCAGCACCAAACTTTTTAACAGCCTTCGGACCGTCTGTTGATGGAGTCGTTATAAAAACTGATTTCGCCAAAGATTTTTTAACTATGCATTCTACATCAGATTTTCCTAGTTTTGGACCATTAAATAATATGAATCAAAACAATTTTCATATAAAGAGAAGTGATAGTGGGCGGCGACTGTTTCAAAATAAATACGATCTGTTGTTTGGCGTTGTGACGTGCGAGGCTCTGTGGAAATTTTCAGCGCACGATATACAGAATGGCATCGAGCCGGAAAAACGGGACCGTATGTTGAGGTTAGTCTAAAATTGGAAATGGATTTTTCATCTAGTGGTGCAGCAACAAACAAAATATATTTTTTGTAGCTTTTCGGTTTAATTGATACGGGAGGCTCAATATCCAGTTTAAATTGAAATAAAAATGAAATGTAAATATTTAAAATGTTCATATTTATTACATTCCAATATAACCAGTTAGCAGGGTACAGAAGGCAGAGAATTGAACCTGCAACAGTTACAGTCAACCAGTCATTCTGATCCATTAAGGCACGACGGGCTCGACAAAATTCACTGTAACAAATAAGCTCAATTTATTCACAATTGTTTTCTTTTAAAAACAATGTCTCTTTTTGATATTGTGTTTATTATTTAAGTTATGTTAAAGGTTACCCTTTCGCATAATTCAATGTTTATTGTACAATAAAGATAGTAGATAATAAAACAACAGGAGGGCGATAGCTTGTACTTGGTGACTGTCGTGTGAAATATAATTAATGATTTTATTATATTTGTTTTGTGGTACATTTTCTTCAATTTTGTTATTTTATTGAATATTTTCTTAGAAATCATATTAGATAGCAGAGCAGGATGGGCAGAAGGAAACTAGTGTTAAGTTACTTCGTTACTCTTTATCTTGATATTTTTTAAAATTTCTGCACCATTTTATTTTTTTAGACTTCCTAGTCGTATCCCGCATATAGCAAGGTAGGCAAAGGGAACCTGGAATTTATCCTCCATTTTCCGCTCAATTCTGGAGGCATTGCGTGTTGAGTGCCAGAAGTCAATGCCGCGCCTTGTCTTATTAACAAAGCGAGGAAATTAAATTTTATATTAAAAAGCATTAATCATTTTATATTGTTTCAGGACGTACGTCAGAAATTCATATACTTACCATTTGAGTGAAATATTCTATACAATCGTCAACGAATACACTGATTGGGAGAGAACGGTAGAGGTTTGTTTTTATTAAGGCTTGGCTCGGCAGTTATGTATTATTTTAATGTTACTCTATTATTTTTCTATATTTGTATGGCCGTATGTATTCAAAATTATTTAGTAATTATTTTTTCCCATTAAATTTTCAATTATTAGTAGGTATATAAGTAATATTTATATATCTTATTTTTTTTTGCTTTACATCGTATCATGCACATAGCATTGTAGGCAGAGGGTACTTAGTGTTAGGACACTACGTGTTGATTGGCTGAAGTCACCGCCACGCCTTTTACTGCTACCAGAGCTAAGCAATAAAAATTTTAAATATTTCTCATATATCTTGCTCTCATCTAAATTCAAAATAAACTCCATTTGTAATCAACCCGTCTTTTTTGTTTAAATAAAAAAAATACCAATAGTCTTCTACAATTTTGTAATTAGTTGCTATAAAGTTGTTGTAATGAACAATCGTTTTAGGCTTTGCGAGGGCTTGTTGAGTTCTAATTTTACTGAAGGAACGTTAATTTATAAAAGAAAATTAGCAATTTACGTTTTTACTAGAAATGCAAGATTAGCAGAGGGAACCTAGTATTCAGGCATTTCAATTTATTTCGCTCTAGGAAAAGCGCGGCGTTGACGTTCCACTAATAAATACGCAATATTTTGAATGTGCTTTTTTTACTAAATTTTCTTTGCCTCTGCAATTAAAGAATATAGAAGCCGTTAAAAAAACATTTAAGTCTTATTCGAACCTATTCACGCCGTATATACAAATACACTATTCAACAGTATAGTTCGATTCTCAATGGGGAAATAAAATATATTTTCATTTCCTCGCTCTGGTATAAAGACAAAGCGCGGCGTTAAGCTCCACTAAATGAATAGTCAAAATCTCGAAAAATGTTTTGAAAATTGTAGCATTGTTAAAAACGCAGTGTTTTAGTACTAAATTCCTTCTGCTTACCCAGCTACAAGCAGGACACATAAAAAAAGTACTTTTCACGAACCTCTCTAAGAAATCGTTATCATTTGTTATCAGTAAGTTTATATTGGATCGCGCTAGCTCTATCAAAGCGTCAGATGGTGAATTACTGTTATTTATTGTGGACCATCAACATCTATCCTACGTTTCCTTCGGACGTAACTCGAGGACGGATCTTGGATAGATTTACTGGATTCAATTTAGTTACGTATTGATTACGGAGTGGTTTTTTTTTAATTGTGTAAGAGAAATTGGAGCTAGCCGTGGCTTCGTGCAATTGTGAATGCGGGAGGTTGTGGGTTCAATTCAAATTCGAGAACATGAAATATTTAATATTTTTGTGTACTGGTGAAGAAGAAAAGCGCAGTGTTAAGTTCCGCCACTCAAGTTAACGAAATGTCTAAACATTAGGTTCCCTCTTCCTACTCTGATATATGCAGGATACAGCGGGAAGTCAGTTCAGTCAGCCTAGTGTTAAACCACTGCATTTTACATTTTCTGTCGAAGTTTCGCGGCATTGCGTGTGAACTGATGTAACACAACACCGCGTTTTGTCTCGTTACCAAAGCGAGGAAATGATTATTATTCATTCTACTGAATGTAAATCGAATCCACGACTACAACACTACGAAAGTAGATAAACCAAATTTTCATTATTTCCAGAATCCAATAAACACAAGAGACGCGACAGTATCAGCGTTATCGGATGCTCAGTACGTCGCGCCTTTGATACAGAGTGGAGATTTACTGAGCGGTGCTAAGATGGTGAATGATGAGGAGCAACCGTCCAGACAAACCAGGACGTACTTCTACGTGTATGATTATCAAACTAAGGATGGGTTATATCCGCAGGTAATATATTTTAACATCACCTTAAATCCCGGACATAGGACGATAGGCAGAGGTAACCTGGTAGTGTTAAGACACTCCGACATTAAAACACTTTTGATATTTTTCCGCGGTTTCTCTCGAATAGAACCCTCAACCAAGTTTACTATTATTATGATATATTTCAAAAATATATAAATATAACAAGCACTAGGAACCGTGAAGTTAAGTTAACATTTAAGTTGTCTCTGCCTTCCCTGCTATGTGAGGGATACAGAGTGAAACTAAAAAAAAATCAATTATAAAGTCCAAACGTAATTTGAATGTATAATCATTTCATTTCAGTACTGTATTATATACGAATAGTATATTCAAGGCTTACATCAAATTTATTTCTGAAAATTTACATTTTATCCCCAAAAATTAAGCAAAGTCACACATTATTATTTCCATTTTAATTCGTAATAATGATTAACAAGCATATTTTACTGCGGTACATTAAACTTAATTGGGAATGTAATTAACTCCTTACAATCCCGTGCGTACGATTAAATCAAGATTTAAGTTATATAAATGTAATTTTATATTACATTCTTAATTTATTTTTTAATTTGACGCTATAGCAGAGTGGGCAAAGGAAACCTAATGTTGCTAAGCTAAGATACTCCATTTTTCTCAATTTTTCGAGACATTGCGTTTTGAGTGGCGCAACTCGTCCTCGCTCTTTGTCATCTTATTTTTTTTTTATTTTCAAAGTCGATGCCATTAAGTCACTTCACTATTACTAACATAATAATATAATTACCTTTATGACCGAAAACATAACTAAAGCCAGCTATAAAGTTTATACGATCTATTATTTCTGTTGATTGTCTACTTTATCTGGAACGAGACTTATACGTCTTAAGAAGAACACTAACTGCAGTCTTAGAAGTTAGATGATAAAAATTCGATGGTCTGTGTTTTAAAAAGTTTTTATTCCTTTTAACTTGGAGGTTAATAGTTGCATCTTTTTTCCCAACACATCATGGTAGGCAAAGGAACCTGGTGCTTAAACACTCTGTTCCCCACTTTCTACCCAATTTTAAAGATATTACATATTAAGTGGTGCAACTCAGCTCCGCGCATTTTAGAACCACTAAATATTGACATTCTTCCTAATGTAATATTATTTATTTAGAGAATGGGAGCAGTTCACGGTGAAGAACTACCCTACATATTCGGTGCACCTCTCGTCGAAGGATTCGCTCATTTCCTCGAAAATTATACCAAATCAGAAATATCACTATCTGAGTCAATAATGCTGTTTGTGGCGAACTTCGCTAAGACCGGGTAAGTGAGGCTTTATCTAAACGTGTCTTTATTGTTCGAACTTCTGAACAAGTGGTTTTGTTTTATTATCGACATACTGCTAAAGTTTATGGGTGAGATACTCGATCTGCTATTCGGAAGATCGTTGATTCAGTTCCCATGCCAGGTAGGAGGTAAGTAATAAATACAAGGATTTTTTATTATTTATTTATTTATATTATTATTTTTCTAGCTTATAAATTTTAAGTGATATTATAAACTTGTTAATTATTAATAATATTACATTAAATAATATATCCATATACTGTAGTAGTCCTTTTTGTACCCAGGAATCCTAACGATAATACCCGGCAAGAGGCTTTCCTTCCGGCGTCGAGGGAGAAGAACAAATTTCGCGGTATTAATTGGGAAGAATTCGATTCTACACATCAAAAGTATCTTGAAATTGGTTAGTATATTTTATATAGTGATAAAACACTCCATCTTTTTAGAGATATATTGCAGTGGAAGAAAATGCAGAACCTAAAAATTCTATTTAACTGTTA
>FASU01004816.1:2648-13079 GCA_001486225.1 Heliconius pardalinus sergestus | reverse complement strand
TTAGGTTAATCTATAAGAATTAAATGAGAGTGATTTTGAACAAATATTTCACTTTTTTTTTTCGTACACATTTAGGTCGTGATTTGTGTATAATTCTTATAGATTAAATATGGTTTCAGGTAAAATATATTTAATTATGTAATATATATATTCGAAATATCCGCATTTATAATAATGATGTTTTAATTTAATCGAAATATGCAATCTTGGTCAACGCTTTATCTATAGCAATTGTAATTTTCTGTATACATTTACATACTCTGGCTATTGCGACCAAAAACTAAAAAGTTAGGAATTTGACATTTTTGTAGTACGAGTAGTCAGTTGAAGAGCACAGAGTGCTTATTATTGGTGAATTGGTGTCATTGGCTAGGTGGTGCTTCTTGAAATCTAAAAATGTTTAAGTGCTTTTTATAAATAAGAAAGATATTTTTTTAAGTATATCCCAGTAGTTTTTTATTATATATTTGTCTTAGTGACTAAATATTCAGTTTAAATAAAGTATTACTATTTTATTTCGTAATGTACAATCCAGTGTAATTATTGATGTGAATTAATATCTACAATAAAATAATCGGCGCGCGTTGAATTGTTTTTACCATACGTGTATTTTTATTTCCAATGTATGGATGTATAAATTATAATAACATACCAAGGACATGTTCATAATAAGACTTCGTCACCCAAGATATTTGACAATTTGTTCGGCCTTTGGATCATGCTCTATAAATGGTAAATATAGCTGTGAATTTCTTGTTCCCTTTTTTATATTTTATTAAATTGTTAAGTTACTATATATATATAGTATTTCTTATATCTTATTTTAATTCTGACCTTTTCCTGTCAGGCTTGTATATTTATGATCTGAGCACTATTCTTACAATGTGGTAAAATTTAACTTTGTTTTTAAACATGAATTAAAAAATAAGGTTAATAGTGTCACTAAACCCTTCTAGGCATATCTTAAAAATATCATGAAATAAGAGACCTAAGCAAAGAAAACTTTAAAAATATTAAATGTATATTTATTTTAAATTATCTATTTCTCTAGACTTTTACATAAATAATTTAAAGAGGTTGTCATGACACATTAAGATGGTATAAGTAGATTGTAGTAATTATTATTATTTACCACAGCCGGGAAATAATCCACAAGTCAACACTTTATCTCAAAAATTCAGTAGTACTTGAGGAAAAATCTTAACACTGGGTTCCTTCTGCCTGCCCTCATATAATATATGGTTTGATAAACAAGCTATTTTTTATAAGTATAGACTGACCTTTATTTTAATTTTAAAATGAACATTTTTTTTGCATTATTTTAATGCAATAAAATAAAAGCGTAATTAATGGCTTTTAATGAAATATCTTACTACAATCCTGTAGTTAACTAGTAAATTTGATTTTGCATGATAATAAGGAGGCATTTAAAAATAATTTAATGATCTCTTATTTGTATTGTTAAGGGAAAATAATTAATTCCTCGAATTAGAAATTAAACAATTATGCTTACAGTCAGATGTTGCACTATGATGGCCAAAAATTGATATTAATAAAGTAAGAAATTATTGTAATTACTTTGGTTGTACTAGTTGTAATATACAACTAGGTAATATGAAAATTTTAGTTTTTCAATATTAAGTAGTGGTGTTCCTTTGTTTTTAAAGTCATTTTCAAAACCGAGCTAGCTGTAATTTTGAATGTTGTTTCTTACTCCACTGTTTATTACTTACCTGTATTCTATATTTAGTTTCATTGTGTGTGTAATATATGGAGCAGCTGGAATTTGAAAATAGCAAACAAGAACAACACTGCAGAATATGTATCATGAACTAATGTTCATGTCCATTTTAAAAAATCTTCTAGCCTTTGTATATCTGGACTATCTCTGATACAGTTAGGTGTAGAACAAAGTAGAGAACAGAATGATCTATTGCTATGTTCGTCTTTGCAATAATGATTAATGCACAACATACTTGAAAACAAACATGACTATCAAGAATATTAATTCAGTTAGCGAGTCATTAAAAATTCACGAATTTATCACCATTATCAGCGAAGACAATGCTCTTATTTGTAGGAAATAAATAATACAAAAGGCAACCTCCGAATACATCGCGGAATCAGCGTCATTGAAATCTGTACAATACCGTTCTTACTCTTTGTTTTAAATTCGCTCGCCATTATCAAAGACTCGCAGTTTTATTGTTTGGCTAACGTATCAATATACGCCAGTACATTTATAAGACTTGAGAAGCATTCGGAGCTTACTCGATCGCCTTGTTGTGCATTTCGTCTACGTCCACGCTATAAAATACGTTTTACTTATTTGATCAAAAATAGATTGTTTTGTTTTTCGGGATGAATGAGTTGATTACATTTTGTGTTCAAGGAGCTAGCGTCCGAAAATAGTATCTATATTGCATTAATATTCGATTATTATCGCAATGGTAAAACTGATAATCCTGTGAGCCGAGCCAAACCAATATAAAGTTACGCTGTTGAAATATTAAAAGCACATTAGATTAGTAAGGTTAACATTATGAATAAAGAAGTAGGTTTGATAATCTATGAATGTCTTTACGCCTCTACCGATCGCACACGAGGACATCTTTTATTTAGCGCTATAAAATGGTTTATGTGGGATGACGTATTGTTTTAATATCTATAAAAATGAATAAAGGGACGCAATTACGTTAATATAATAACGATTATATAAGTTTGTATGTTATCTTGTGGACTTTAGTATATGTATTTATTTTCAATTGTTAAATGATAATAATGATATGTTAATAAATGTTCGTGTTGGTAATATGTATAAATATATTTCAGAACACTAAAGTTTTACACATTTAAAGAAATCGATGGTCTCTACGTAAAGTGGCGAAATGGAAATTTTGCAAATTTCTTTTATTGTTGTTTTCAACTACTAACAAGGGTAATTTTCGATTGCGTACACGTTTAAATATACGCATAAATAACGTGTATTATTAAATATACGTAAATTCAAAAGAGCAATAAAAACATTTGCGCTTTTTCACTGCCGATACTTTAACTAGTGGCCTAAGATCCCATTGCATGAGTCTGTTCAATTAGAGATATGTAAATATAAAATTGTACAATCAATTATTATCGTAATCTTTAAATCTCAAATAGTAAGCTTCGTCAATTTTTATTTTTAATTAAATAAAATCTTTTAATAGAATTAGATAGTCCCACAAATTCTACACTCTACACCCTTAGATTTTCCTCGTCCCGATAGGTATTGAACCCGCATTTGCCGAGTGTATTATTATTAATATTTTCTTGCTATTTTTTTTACCGATCCTATTTACTTGTTACAAATGTAATCCCAATTTGCTCATCATTTCCATGGAGTGATAAATATTAAAAACTTCGGAAGTGTGAACTTTTACATACGAGTACATCAAATTTAAAGTTAAGTTTTAAGCAATAAAACTGTCAAAATCGTATTTAATCTTGTATTATGGTACATCTTGTATATGGTATATACCTACATATTTTTTTAGCTTCACGCTGTGAACGCTTCACGCACGTAGCAGGTTAGGCAGAGGGAACCTGGGAACCTAGTGTTAAGACGAGGCATTATTAGTTGAGTCTTTGCCTGGTTATCAGAGGGAGGAAATTAAAATATTAAATTGTTTCATTTCCTCGAGTGGGATTTGAACCCACAACCTGTCGAGTTTACAGTCGCACTCTTCTGCTCCTAGGCCACAACTGGTCTCAATATAATGCAATATTTACATCATGTTATATAAAAAAAACAAATGATTCCTCATGAAAATTTCAGTTTATTTATTTTATAAGTTAATTTTTTATAGCTTCTATCTTTTGTATATTAACTATTTATGTATTTATTTTATGTAACTTTACTAATGATGATATTATACTATCCATTTCACAAAAGGTGCATATTATATACAATTTTAATAAATATTGTATTAAATATTATTTTTGATAATGTTTATAAAAAAATATTTCAAATTTATTGAATATAATCGAAAGCTAAGGATCGAGGTGCAAAAGCAAAGCTACATTTTGCGATATGCCGTGTCCCAGATACGTCGCGTCGGTCGGGCTGGGCGGCAACTGGCGAACGGAAATCGCTTAGCGACAACATTGTTGTTCACTCTTCCAGTTACGCTGCATTTCTAGAAAATAAACGTAGCCTATAAAAATTAAATTTAAATTATCTTTAATATTACATACTGTTTTTGCAGAAATAATTTAGGAAGTCAGAAATAACATTTGTTATATCATTACCGTAGCCACTATATCAGTTATTATCTTACCGGGCTTTATATTATCTAAAAGCTCTTCACAAATATTCAGAGTTCTGCGATAACAGTCCTATAACTGTCGTTATGTCCTCAGGCAATGAAAACTTGACCGCGCCATGGAACGCCAGGATGGATGGGTCGACGGAGAAACACACGCAGTCAACCACACCACGGAGCGCGCGCAGGCCGACCGTGACCGCGTGCGCGTCGAGTTCTACGCTACCTACGACGTCATGACCGGCGTGCGCATAGCCGCCACGTTGGGCGGCTTCTTTGCGTTAATGGTGTTTCTAATCGTCTACAAGAGCCGGAGCAAATCTGTGAAAGCCCTGAACGATCCCAAGATAGTGGAGCTGGCGGAGGCGGTCGTGGCGGAGGAGCAGGCGGAAGAGGAGGAGCGGCAGCTGAGCGCGGCCATAGAGGAGGCGTTGTCGGAGCGCGGCCGCAGCGCCCAGTGGGGGCGAGCGACGCGCCACGCGTCGTACGGCGGCGGGTACGGCAGCCTACTGGCGCCGCCGCGCCGCCTGGCCGCGCTGCGCGGGGACTCGCTGCCTGGCTCGGCGCTGCGAGTTGGCGAGCGGCGGCGGCTCAGCTCGGCCACGTGCTCCAGCTCGGGCAGCTCGTACCTGGAGCGGCGCGGCTCGTCCGTGGTGTGCCGCCTGGCGCCGCTGGCGTCGGTGGGCAGCGTGGGCCCGTCCCTCGCGGTGGACGCGGGGTCCGTGGGCGCTGACGAGGTGTTCGCGGAGGACGACGCCGACTCCACGGACGATGAGGTGGAGCAGTTCTCGACGGACAGCGGCGGCCCCGACTGCACCGAGCTCACGGCGCGCCCGGCGCTCCCCTTGCGCGTGGAGCGCGCATCTCACTCTCGTGAGACGTTGTTCTAGTCGCCGGCGCTTTTGCCGGACATTATATGTTGTAAACGATGTTAAAATATCGACCTTTTCGTAATATATCGATTTTTATTTCCATGGGAACATATCAATGTTTTTTGATTTACATATCATTAAATTGAATTTAGTATAATAAATAGTTTGGCTATTTCATATGTAGGACCGAAAGTAAATTTAGAATACATATATGAAAAATATAGGCACATGCTTCAATTACTTTAGCAAAATGTATGTGTTCTATATAATTTTCCTTTATAAGCTTTAGTATTTTTTTTACTTTGTATTTTTGCCAGTCGTAACACGTACGATACGGAAGTGTCGATATTTTGATGTTATAATTATTATGTAAATAATTTGTTATGTTAATAAGTGTAACGCCATGTTAATGTTCTCGTGATAGGATTTTGAATTGTGAACGCGGCCTTTGCTTATTGAATTGCCTCAAACTGATATGGAACTATCGAATCCAAAGCTTACTAGTCAAACTCTAACGCTTTATATGTTGCCTATAATATTAAGAATACTATAGTTTCAGACTCGGGATCTAATCATTAACAATGAAAAGTCACATAGCTATTATATTATAACAACAAATTGAGTTTTTTTATACAGTTTATGTATTTAAACATATTTACTATATAAATTGAAAAATATGATCGTTGCAGAGTGCTATACAATTTTATAATAAAATAAATTTTAAATATTATGTTTATTAGTGCAAATATTGTTTTCGTAAATCATATGCTACGCTGGTATTGTCACCACTTAGTGTTCTCTTTAAAACTTAGGTGTATAATAATCTGCCGAATTAGTGTTTGAATGGCACAATAATATACTTATACTTATGATCTAGGTACAGATTTATTTAAAAAAAAACTTATTTTATCACATATTTTCTACGATTTTTAAAAGCTTGTGCGGTAGTTATATTTATTTCGTTATAAACTGTAAGGTAAACCATTGTAGAGAAAAAAAATAATTAATTTGTTTTTAATTTAAAATTAAAAACGAACACGAAAGCTACGCACAAAAAAAATTACGTTAGATTGTCCAAAACTAGTATTTGTAAATAGTACGATGGCTATTGTTGATGTACTGTCTAGCACTTAGATTTTTTTTATCAACATAGGTTGTTATGAAATTTATAAGCGGATGTTAAATGAATGTTAAATTATTAATTTGTTTAAGTAGGAGGCTTGTGCACCGCGAGTCTCTAGAATTATATTAGATATGGTTTCACGGTTAGTGTAGCCCAAAATACAAGTGTGATAACGATCGTATTTGAAAATTTTCGAAGTATTTTAACTCTTTGAGACTGGTCACTTCTATGCTATAAATTTATTTTTATTACCTTAAGAAATTATATTTATTCGTATTCACTACAATACTAAATTGAAATTTATATTCTGGATCGGCACTTCAATATTTTATTTACCTAAGTTTATCTCATCGTACATATTAAATTATACTTTTGTATATAAATGTGGTAAAAGATCATACTTATACAATTATCATGAAGCCTCACTCCAGTATTAGCTAAGCTTTATAATCCTTCCCCGTGGCAATACAACGTAGGTCTGCGTTTGTTCGGACTGCTGAATTATTTATTGAAGTTGTTTCTTTTTTTAATACGAATGATGTACAACGGAAACTCTCATTTATTGGTTCGACGTAACATGTATATCAAATCCTGGACTTACCACGATGTTTTTGAACCGTAGCTAGTGTGAACTCGGTAGGGTAGTCGTCGAGTCAATTTTAAATTGTATATTTGTATAGTGTTTTAAATTATCCCTCACCCACCAAAAGGGCACAGAAGACCAATTCGTCCTTTGAACAATAACTAAATACGGGAGAGGCCTAATATAATATTGCTTGAAACCTACCTACGAATATTACTCGTCAAGGATACTGCCACTGTTCTCGTTTAGTAACAATGTACAGTACGGTCAACGAGTCTTGACCGCCCTGGAGTTAGGTTTTCTGAATATTTGCGCATTGTTCATTCGGAGAGTAGAAGTAAGAAAAATGCTAAAATCAAATCTGCGCAGCCACCTACAGCTATCTTTAGGGCGGCCACGACTTGTTGACCGGACTGTAGGTACGCACACCAGGATTTTATTGATTCTAGTGTGCCGATCCCGTGTACCGCGGGCCCAGTAGATTAACTAACACAGATCGTTTTTATTACGAATTAGATTTACGTGTTAGTTTATGTAACTGTTCGTTGCTCGAATAAAAAAGAGCTCCAGTAGTCTGTAAAATGTTGAAATGTATGTAAAAATATTGTAAATATAAAACACAACGCAACTGTCGTTTCATTTTTGATGTTCACATTTTTGGTTTCCTGTGTAAGCAAAGTAAACGAACGTAAACGAACATAAAACTACAATAAAGTTAAATATGACTCAATAAATGTCGGTTTCTCTAACCGCCGAAGCGGATTGCATCCAGCTATGACGTGCACTGACGACGCATCTATGCTATGTTAATTACTCTTTTATGATATTTTGCTAGGGATGTAGCTTAAATAAATAATGTAAATCACATCACATCTAAATGTAAATGTTAATTTGAAGCTAGTTAAGTTCAGTTTTTAGTTTATTTTCCTCGCTCTGCAAAGCGCGTCGGTGAGTTCCGCCACTATCAATGTCTCGCAAATTCAGCGGAAAGTGAGGGACGGACTGATTTAACACTAGAATCCTTTTGCCTGTCCTGTTATATGTGTGATACAGAGCGAAGATAAAAGAAAAAAAATCTAGTGCAACGAAAAATTTAAAAGTTTACTTTTAGAAATTAGTCAAAATTTTCTGCTTTTTAATGGACATTATATTGTGTATATAGGCTTTTGGAGTATACAAAGCGAGTGGCTTTGTATGATATATTTGTAGCCTCTGCAAGACTTCAAGAGGCATAAGAAAAATATCTGTAATAATGTCAAAAAATAATACTTTATAAATTAATGTAATAAATTAACAAAAGCTAAAGATAATGTAACCATAGAACGTAAAAAGTAGGCACGTAGTTTATTAATAGCATATGGAAAATTGATTTTCCAAAATTAAACCAATAGTTTAAAGGTTAAGGTTCAGGCATTGAAATAACAAAACATTTGTCTTTATTTATAAAATGAAATATCATTCGTTTGAAAAATAGATATATTTATGTAACTTAACCAAGGACCACCAATCTGTATCAGTAAAAATTGTGAAAAAACCAATTAAAACAATATTATATCACGCTACAAGTATCCGTTCTCTTTCTGCTTAGTTGTCACTGTCAAACTCAAATGTCAGAGAAAGTAAAAATCCTTTGTACAGTGCGAGCACATTTTATATTAAATATCTTGAAATTAAAAATTTAATTTGTGACGGACCTATTGAGAAAGAAAAATGGATGACGATTTACCGACTGACTTCCAGGTCATCGTTGTAGGGACGGGTAAGTCATACATTATTTAATAAATGAGACCGGGCGTGATGGCGATAGGTAGCCTACTTAGGTATCGATCTCAGCTTTTTTCATTCGCTTCGGTTGAGTTATACATCCGACAATTTTTTACAGTTCCAAATTATAGTGAATCAGATATTTAGCATTGAAATAAAAATTAAAATGACATGTTCACTATCTTATTATGATATATATTTAGATACGTTGTTTATTCATATGTTGCAGTTAGCCTTTAATATTTATTAATGCATTTATATATAAGTCATTGTTTTAATTGTATCCATAAAAAAATAAAGAAATATATAGATTTTGTTTGGTTAAAATTTCTTAGAATTTCCAATTAGAATTTTGAAAGACTGAAAATTATTAATTAGTTTAAACAAAATTATTTGCATTTTTGTGTAACACAAGAATATATTCAATTAGTTTATAAAACATTTGTTTAAGATTATAATATTTGCAATTTTATTTGGACACCATTAAAGTTTTGATTTATTTGTGGTCTGTTGGGCAAAGAGATTGTAATTTTATTGATGTTACTTAAGTGCATATTTAAACTTGAAACTATTTTTTGATTTCACTGAGTTTCTGTGACTTCAGAAAGTCCTATCTTCCACAAAACTACTCTATGAAATCTTGATATATTTGCATTGTTGTTTTAAAAACAATTTAAATTATCATAGTATTTTTTATGCAGTAGTCTCACTTACTATAGCTTAGTATTTTTATCCACTTTATGAATACAACAAAAATATTACCTAATTTATTTGTAATCAATGGAATGGTGGAATGGAGTGTCTAAACACTACCTACTCCTTTCTATAAAGCAGCAAGATTTTGTAGGTTGAGTGGCACAAATTTAACAGCACTTTGTTTTGTCTCACCACCAGAGTGAAGAAATGAAAATAATTAATTTCTTTGAGTTTGTATCAAAAATCACGAATGTCCCATTTTTAGCAAGATTTAATATAATTGTAATGTGATAATTTTATTGATGTAAACCCTTGTAGGAATGGTGGAATCCATTGTTGCTGCGGCATGTAGTCGAATAGGCAAAGATGTCCTTCACTTGGACTTCAGTGACCACTATGGAGGGTTGTGGGCATCCTACAATTTTGATGGCCTGCAAAAATTCATTAAAGAGGTCAATTCTGATCCAAATAGACAATTACAAGTTTATAATCTTAATGAGCAATGGTATATTAATAAGTAAGTATAAGCATCACAGTATATTACCAATAATTTTCGCTTTAATAAATTTGTTCATTGTTCATTGTTTTAAAAAAGATATGAATTATAAAAAAAAATCTAATAACTCTCATTGTCTCATAATATTTTGTTCAATTCCATTAATTCAAAGTTACATGATACATGCAGTAATTTACTTGTATATATATAAAAAACAAGATTTCTTTTATTAATTAGTTTTTTTAGTTTTGGAAATTTTAATATAATTGTATGTGTATTGTATCAACAGGGATTCCCCGCAAGAAGAAAAGCCGGAAGGTGAAGAGACTAAGACTGAAGAAGGCAAATCGGAGCCTGCAAAAAAAGTTTGGACTCAGAATGACTTCGCAACAGAATATAGAAAGTTTTATATTGACATGACCCCTAAGGTAAACTATATTGCACCTATGAATAATCTTGAATGACCATTTAATAAATGATATATGTTACAATTAAAGTGACATTAATCGAAAATACTTGATAATTTAAAATCCCCAACACAAAAAGCACTACAAAATAAAGAATCAACCAGAAAAATGTTGATAATTTCCAAACAGCTG
>FASU01004807.1:0-21218 GCA_001486225.1 Heliconius pardalinus sergestus | reverse complement strand
ACGAATTGTTGTTCTCTAATTGTATATCAAAATTTAACCAAAACCTTAAATTTAAACCACTTGTTTATGGATATACTTCAATATTTTAACCTGCAGCAGAAATCGAATTAATCAGACTAATTGTTATGTTGAGAATATAGATTAAAATAAACCGGACGATCGCGAGTCAGGCTCGTCCACCGAGGATTCCGTACAAAAATTGAAGGTCTCGGGCTTTTTCTGAAATTCAAGCTTAGCTTAGCCTGAGCCCTTCCATCTGATATCTTACTTGAACTAGTGGCTTTAATACCAAATTTTGCCTCCTTAAAATTTTTAGGATTTTACCACAAATGTATAGTTTTCAGATTTTTTTCAAAACCAGTACTACTACCTTGTAGATGATAGCTGTCAAAATTGTAGGTCAGCCGGAAGTACTCTAATAATTTTGATTTCCTTTATAATGTCGAAATACACCATATAATCGCCCGTAGATTTGAGTATATGGTTTGAATTTCAACTCGATGTCTCCAAGTGTTCCTGACGGATGGACAGGGAACAAAGTGATGTTACAAGGGTTTGACCTTTTTCCTTAACATATACAGAACTATAAACTTCTATTTTTTTCTAAGCATGATAGCATTTTTGTGTTAAGGGACAAAAGTTTTCCCCCGATAAGATTCATATATATATTTTTTTTATATAAGCTGCTACTTGGCGATCTGTTTATAAAACAATAATCCAAGATGATGATTTTATTTGTCTGGTTTATATTAGAGATGAGCTTCCAGTGAAGCATCTCTCACACTTTGGCTGAAAATCTTTCTGCCAGCTCTGGAATGCCTTTTCGTTTTAGCCTACAGAATTGCAAGCTGCCTGTTCCTTGTAGCTGTGCTGCCAGCTCATTCCTATGTCTGTCCAGTCGGATCTGATACTTTTTGCTGTAGTATTCAATTTCTTGTTTCACTGTTCGGATGCCGAGGTCAGAATTGATATACTGGTTACTTATGTATAATGGGATNNNNAAATCTTTCGAGTATTTCAATGTTCCTATGGCTGGATGTCCCCCACAGTTGAATTCCGTAAGTCCATATAGGTTTAATTATAATTTTGTAAATCAAAGTAAAAGTTTAGTATTGTTTGTGAGCTGAGACTTGTGTCCTAGATTCATATAATAAAGACAGAGTACTACTTTTAATAATATCAATTAAATAATCTTACATAAAAATTTCACAATACACAAACTAAATATATCTTTATCTATTTATTAGCATAAGTAATCATACGGACATATTCTGGTTTCAACCCCATGGTAAAAACAAAGGTATGAAATGCAACTGCATTTCACATCATTGTGACCTATTGTAATTACAATGGGTCACATCAAAACAATTATCAAAATGTAGTTAGCCCAGTCTTTAATAGAAAGCATACAAAAAGAGCTTTTTCAATAAAAAAAAGGTTAAGTTTCTGAGCCTAGAGAATTCAACTAACATTTCTTCAACTTTATAATAGTAGTATAAATTAAACAATATATTAATATCAATATTTTAATAAGAATATTTTATAAAAAGTAACAAATAAAAGACAAAGTAATAAAGCCAGTTTAGTCAGTCAGTTAAGCCATAAACAAATTTAGTATGTTTTAAAAATAATATAGCATTGTCTACTTATATTTGTGTAAAGGTATAAAGTATATTATTAAGATTAAAGAAATCACCAGAGAAAGTTTAGTCAATGACCGAATGGTTTGACTTTGTCACAATGCAATATAGTACTTTATTATCACTTTATTTTTGTTTGCATATGATATTTGCAGTTATGAGGAAATCATCCTGAATTAAACAAAGTGTTCAAGACATTGACTATAATATTTATAATATTTTAAAGATAAAGTTAATGTAAATTTTTAATTGTATGTCATACAATACCATTAACGATCCATAGAAGGTAAGTAAACTTAATGTAATAAGTACAGTGAACTCATCTCACTTACCAGATAAAATTTTCAATTCCACTTCAATTACATGTCTCGTCTGCTATAACCTAGTTAAGTTTGATCATTTTATTGATTTAATGACCTATTTTAACAAGCATTGCAATATAAATCAAAACACACGATTAATTTTTCATAAAAAAACCTCAACACCAAATATAACACTTTAAATATAGAGTAAATATACTTGAACAAAATTCATCATTTATATCGACTTATGTCATGAATATAGATAATGAAAAGGAAAATAATAATATTGATTTGAGACATTAAAAGGAGCAAATATTTTATTATTTCATTTCTTTTCTTTAAACTATGAAAAGCCAATAAATAAGACGAATGAAAATATTTATATACGGTACATACAAATAAATATTTATATTTTTCCTATGCATCTAAAAATTAAAAAACTAAAATAGATTGAATGAACGCATCTTACTCGTTTTCAATAGTGTTGGCAACGAATCGATTTTTTCTGCTTTAGTTGGCATCTTGATTATTTTTCAACCAATAAGACACTTATTTTCAGGCCTTTCTTCTTCATAGAATATGGCCGACATTTTGATACCGCTGTCATGAAGATTTCCCAGTGACAAATTCTAACTTTGTAGTTCTTCATGCACGGTTTTATGTTCCAGTAACGTTTTATTTTTTTAATTCTGTAGACAGTGTTTAGTGTAAGCTATAATTTTTACAATATGGCAGCAGATCGCGAAATAGCTGCTGAAGACAGCATAAGAGTCGTATGCCGATTTCGACCACTTAATGACTCTGAAGAAAAAGCTGGTTCCAAATTCATCGTAAAATTCCCTTCGGGACCTGATGATAATTGCATTTCCATAGGGGTAAGTGATACTTTTGTCAATATACCCTCATTGTAGTCCTCTATCATCGCCCTAATTTAGACCATGATGACTAATACATTACGAGTGGTGTTCACCTGCTACGAAATGGCCTTTCTTTTCTATTCCGCTTCGTTGATTATGATTGCGATCATGAAAATTTGAAGAATCTCTATGTATTTTAACAAAATTGGACATCTAATTTTACTTTGATGAAAATCAATACAAATACTTTCCCGACCTTGACCTGAGAATTCCTAGGATAATTTGTATATTTATATTTTTTATTATTGTTTACTTTTTGATTTATAAACAATTCTTTTTGTTAATATTAGATTATTGTAATCATGAATCAAAATATTATAAATACTATAAAAAGAAAATAAGGATTTTGATTAGGGAAATTTTTATGAAATAAAAAATTAGATATTTTGAAATATAATTCAAGATAAGTAGTATTACATACGAATATTGTGTAAAAATATAAAATAAATTTATTTTATATTAAGATATAAAATACCAATTAAAATTAAAAATAAATATTTTAAGAAATGTTGCATTTTTTTTTAGGGTAAAGTATATTTGTTTGACAAAGTATTTAAGCCCAACGCAACTCAAGAAAAGGTATATAATGAAGCAGCTAAAAGTATTGTGGCAGATGTACTTGCTGGTTACAATGGTACAATTTTTGCATATGGTCAGACAAGTTCTGGTAAAACACATACTATGGAGGGTGTCATAGGTAAGCAATATTATTATATACAAATATTTTTCAATATTTCATTTGAACAGTAAATTTTAATTTCTTTTGAATGGATTATTTGTTATGATGTATGCTACATAAAAATTCAATTACAGGAGATCCAGGCAAACAGGGTATAATTCCAAGGATAGTGAATGATATTTTCAATCATATCTATGGAATGGAAGAAAACCTTGAATTTCACATTAAAGTGTCCTATTTTGAAATTTATATGGACAAAATTCGGGATCTCTTAGATGGTAATTTTACACATGTATCTTATCTTACCTAAAATACATTTTATGATTAAGATAAATTCATATTTGGTGTTAAATTTAGTGTCAAAGGTGAACCTCAGTGTACATGAAGACAAAAATAGAGTTCCATTTGTGAAAGGTGCTACAGAAAGATTTGTGTCAAGTCCAGAAGAAGTATTTGAAGTTATAGAGGAAGGAAAATCAAATAGGCATATTGCAGTGACAAGTATGTATTCTTTTTTTTTCATAAGAAGGTATAAACTAGAGATTTAAAAAAATGAGTTATTAATAAACTAATTCTTTCAGATATGAATGAACACTCATCAAGATCTCATTCAGTCTTCCTCATAAATGTTAAACAAGAAAATTTAGAAAACCAAAAAAAATTATCAGGAAAATTATATCTTGTGGACTTGGCTGGTTCTGAAAAGGTAACATAAGTAATGATAATAGTACAAAAAGACCTTTTATTTCAAATTCACATAAATTGTCCATTTTTATCAATAAAATTTCCTATGGGAATTTATTTTGTTTTTGTTGATATATTATTTTAGGTGTCTAAAACTGGTGCTGAAGGTACAGTTCTTGATGAGGCGAAAAATATTAACAAATCATTATCTGCTCTGGGTAATGTAATTTCTGCATTAGCGGACGGCAATAAATCTCACATCCCATACAGAGACTCCAAATTGACGCGTATTCTCCAAGAATCACTCGGTGGTAATGCTAGGACTACAATTGTTATCTGTTGTTCACCAGCCTCATTCAATGAAAGTGAGACCAAGAGTACACTTGATTTTGGTAAAAGGTAACTGACTAATATCAAAATTATTATTATAAAATGAAATTATTCTAAAGTATATATTTAATGCTAAAAATAAAAGAAATATAATATAGTAAATTTCAAAATATAATCTAAATTTCATATTACACAAGTTTTTTTGCTTATTTGACATCTTGATATTACTTCAGTAATGACTTATATACTTATAAAAATTTAATGGTACAGGGCGAAGACTGTTAAAAATGTGGTATGTGTCAATGAGGAACTTACAGCAGAAGAATGGAAACGTCGATATGAAAGAGAGAAAGAGAAGGTGGCTAGACTTAAAGGAAAGGTAACTAATTATTGATGTGGCTATTGATTCCCTCGTATAGTAGGGAACATCTAGTATAAAGACATTCTATTCCCCTCTTGCTGACCAATTTTAAGACATTCTGACCAAGCATACTAAGTTGTGGAACTCAGTAGCACATATTATCTAAAAGTTACAAAAGAACATTTTGCCTAATGAGAATTAATCCAATAAGCGTTGCATTTACTGTCAACACGATTTTCTTGGATTTCTTTTCGGCCAAAAAAAATATTTATCTATTATATTTATCTTTTATAATTCTTTGTTTCATTATTAAGGTTGAGAAATTGGAGGATGAAGTTGGTCGTTGGCGGTCAGGTGAGACAGTACGACCCGAGGAACAGGTCAATCTGGTGGAGATTGAGGCTGTTACACCTGTTACATCATTCATTGAAGAGAAACCACCTGTGGCGGTAAGTGTTTTTATTATTATTATTTTTGGGTATAACAAGAAGTTAAGTGACATTTCTTATATATCTATAATACATATTATATAGCAGCAATATTATTGTTAAATTATTGTCCATATTCTAATTCTAAAATTCAATAGGATAAATGTAGGAAATAGTTAAGTATTTTAAAAGCAAGAAATTAATGCAATGAATATTTGTAAATGTGAAAGTTGTTACTTGTTTGTCAATCAAGAAAAAAGGTCTATTAGATGTGGATGAAATAAGGCATGAAGATAATTTATACCCAGGATTATGCCAAAGTATATATTTTTTTACGTATATAAGATAACCAACTATTATTATTGATGTCCAAAATTAATTTAAATTATGTTTAAAAATAGTTTGAATTAATTTTGGACTCGCTTTTAAAATTCACATAAATTTATTTCATAGAGTACTAAAGGAAGTATTAGTAATACAGTAAAACATTGTCAAGAGGATGTAAATGTATGTAGGACTTAATTAAATATTATTATAGTTACAGAACGGTCTTGTAATTCGTTAACATCTTCGTATTTTAACCCTTGTATACAATGAAGTGTGTTTATAACATAGAGCGATGACACACAACTCAAACTGAGACGTAGGTGGAAATGCCTATTACTGAACAAAACTATATATAAGCGTACAACGCGTCACTTTGTTACTCACTGCCGTTTAGAATTAAAATACGCACATATTTAATACTTATAATTTAATATTTTCAATTCTTCGCTCTGGTGATGAGGCACAGTGCAGCGTTGCGTTTCGCCAATACGCAATAAATTCAGTATTCAGGGGAAAATGGGGAACAGAGTGTCTTTAAAACTAGGTTCCCTCAGCCTACCCTGCTATGTGCAGGATACAGCGTGATGGTTACTACTGAATACTAAGATTTTTTAAAAGTTTTCGAATGAAATAAAAGCAATTTAACCGTGATGAGATTTTTTAGAAATAGATAATTTTAGTGTTCAATTCTGTTTGATTATCTTTATAGATATTATACTTATGAAATGTGAAATAAATGTTGAAAAAATTATAGTACAAATATTTTAGTTCTTGTTAAAGAAACCCAAGCTTACAATACTGTTCCCTATCAATGGTGATATAGGCGAAGTAAATCCTACTAAGGAAAATTGTAATAATCTAAATTTGTTATGAATCGTCTGTTGACCAGTGTGGCGAATAAAACGTGTGGGTCCTAATAAGTAATAACGAACGTAACCACTCTACGGCAACAAACATTTTGTGAAGATAAAACTATGACACAATTTGCAATTAAAATGAACACCATTTATCATACCACTTTTATTGTATTATTTACTTAGAATTGTTTAATTAACGCTGATTAGCTTTAATAGACTTGTTTCAAAATATTGTATAAAATATATTGAAAACATTTTTAGACAGTCGCGGCACAGGGGCACAAGCGATGTTGTGGATTTGGTTCACACTAGAAAAAATGAACTATATCATATTTTCATTTCTTCGCTCTGGTATCCAGACAAAGCGCGTGGGTTCCACACCACTCAACACGCAATGCCTTCAGAATTCTGCGAAAAATGTGTAGCGGAATGTCTCAACACCAGGCTCCCCCTATTTATCTATCCTGCTACATGCAGGATACAGCCTGAAAATGAAAAAAAAAAACCATGTCATTCGTGTATATCTTCAATGTCCAGACGCCGATGTGTTACGATTTTATTATGAGTATAGATTATAAAAATATACATATTTCGTCTAGCCGGTACCAGTGGCTGTAACAAGCGCAGTCGAGGACGCGGCCATGCAGGCCAAATTGGAGGGTCTGTACCAACAATTAGACGACAAGGACGAAGAGATCAACCAACATTCACAGCTCGTGGAGAAACTCAAGGAGCAAATGATGGAGCAAGAGGAACTGATCGCGTGCACGAGGTAAGTACGATGGAGTTTTGTTGTTCGAATCCGTACGTTATTGAAATGTATTAATCCAATTTATTCGTCATTATTATAACCAACTTGTTTAGTGTGTAGGCGATGTTTGCAATAGTTAGATTTATTAAATTATGTCTTTAATATTATACTAATATTGAATCAATGAAGCCATGTTAATGCTTATGTATAAAAATGATTTATGGTATATAAATATATTTTCACGATGATTGTTACTGTATTTATATTATGTACAATTTTTAATATTCATTTTATATAGTTATAAGATAGATGTGATGTAATTCTAATATCACTTGCAAATTGCATATCAAATTGAAGTTTCATATTAAAGTGAGCGGCGTGTAGCAAACGATTTACATAAGCGGTATAAAACAATATCAAAAGTGCTTGTCGCATTCTGTGCGTTACTTATAAGAATTTACGCGACATTTTGTACATTGAAAAAAATCGCACATATGTTTCACAGTAGTCTTAGAAAGTTAAAGTTATAATTAATTAATGAAAATACTAAGATGTATTTCATCACTTTCACGACCACACACTTCTCGCTTTGTATTTTAATTGTATGGTAATTATATCTTGACTCCAAATAAAACAAAAATAGCTATTGAAGTTTATTATTTTTATATAAGGCTGTAGAACATTAAAACATTTCAGTTTTTGAAATTAAGTTAAGAATTTGTATTATATACGGTTGTGAGTTCGATTTCGACTTAAGGAAAATGGATTATTATCATTTGAACCCAAAACGACAAGGCGCAGCTATCTGTTCCCTCCTTCAACACGCAATGTCTCGAAATTTGGGCGGCAAGTAGGAAACAGAGTGTATCGACACTAGGTTCCCTCTGCGTAACCTGCTGTGAGGGAAAGAGCATAAAATTTTACTTTATCAGTAAATTGTACAATAGTAATAACTTATTTGTAATCACTGAGAGTATGTGCATTGTGCATGCATACAATGCCATTGATTGGAATTAGAACAGAATATATAATGAGATTGTAGACAGAATCGTTTTATAGATTGCGATTGCGATTATTAATATCTAAAAATACTGTAAACAAAGGCTATAAATATTCATTGTAAGAATAGCTTAGCTATATTTAGACATATTACATTTTTATTTATTTAGAATTTTTTTTAGAGCGAAATTACTCAATATTTTCTTTTCTGTGGGTGCAGTAGTGGAAATAAATGGACTTTTTTATGAGGCCTTTCGTGGCTCAGGGGTACAAGCGTGGCTGTACACGAGACACGAGATGTGTAGGTCTGATTCCCACTCAAGGAAATAAAATATTGAATATTTTCATTTCTTCGATCTGGCGTCGAGGTAAAGCGCGGCGTTGAGTTCAACCGCTCGACACGCAATGCCTCCAGAATTGAACGGAAAATAGGGAGTGGAGTGTCTTATTAGGCTCTCTCTGCCTGCCCTGCTACATGCGTGATGTAGCGTAAAGCTGACAAACAATTGGAATTCTTTTGTATAAAAAGTTAAGATTATAATACTTTAAAAATTCACCTATTATGTTACATCACTATATATATGCTCTTCTTTTATATTCTCAAGTTGACACATTATATATTGAGTGGATTAATTTAACACCGTGTTTTGTCTTTTCAAAGGGTTGAAATTATATAAACTCAACTCAAACTCATAACTCGAATAGGGATCAAACCCACAACCATCGCGTTTTCAGTCGACTTGTACTCACTGCCATGATGGCCTTAATTACAAATTAATTTGTTGTAAATTCAATTAGTTCAGTTTTGTCTCACTTAGAGAAAAATATTTAAATGTATTTTCCTTTATTTGCTCCATACAACTTTCTGAAGTAGTTTTAAGAAGTCACTCATCCTACTAATCCTGAAATGTATGGTATATATAATCAACATGTAACATTTATATTATCTTAATAACAATTTGTCAGACGAGACTATGAAGCTCTTCAAGGTGACATGAACCGAATCCAGCAAGAGAACGAGGCCGCTAAGGAGGAGGTGAAGGAAGTGCTGCAAGCGCTCGAGGAGCTCGCCGTCAACTACGACCAGAAGTCGCAGGAGGTTGACAGCAAGAGCCGCGAATGTGATCATCTTTCTGAGGACTTGCAAACCAAGCAGGTTAATGAAAACACTGTTTATTTTTATATGTATATCTTTGAGCTACGGGGTAGGAAAGATTTAAGAAAATTTATTAACATACTCCATAAACTGTAAAAAAGTTTTTTATCTCTAAATCAATTCAACTCAATTTGTAAATTAAAACGACATGATCTTGAATTACATATATATACATTTACTGAACAGAGTGCCCTGGCAACCGCGACGGCTGAGGTGCAGCAGCTGCGTGACCTCTCAGTTCATCAACGCAAACGTATTGCGGAACTGCTCACACACTTGCTTCGAGACCTGGCGGAGATCGCCGTCGCCGTGGGAGGATCTGAACTAGACTTTAAGCTGAACGTCGACTCAATAGGAAAGCTGGAAGAGGATGTTACCGTCGCCCGCCTCCATATCAGCAAAATGAAGAGCGAAATCAAGAATATCGTACAACGCTGTAGCTCGTTGGAGTCTGCTAATATTGATGCCAACCAAAAGGTTAGTTATATGGCACATAAATTATATCGTAGCGTTTTTTTAAACATATATCAAGACAATGGTAAAAGGATAAATCTTCCTTTTTAAAGAAAGATTATCATTAGCTGATCATGAAATAAGTGTTAAATAAGAAAGTATTCATATAAAGTTTAAGTAAATTTTAATTTAACAATTCTTATATTTATTTACACAATTATTTCAATATGAATGTTTCATTTTTAACTAGGATCAAGGATTGTGCAATTTATGTAACAAAATTGTTCAATTTAAGCATCATGTGATTATTTTTTTAATTACATTACAATTTCAGACATTGATTTATAAATAGACAATTATAATATAAACAACCTTATCACTACAAGCTTTCTTACAGGCAAAAATTGATATATTTTTTAAAATATGCACTATTTTTACGAAAGGTGCAAAAAGTATTGATAAATAAATATACATGTACACATAATATGAATAACATAACAGATCGAGGAGTACGAGCGTTCGCTGGGCGAGTGCCGGCTACTGATCTCGCAGCACGAGGCGCGCTGCGCGTCGCTGGCCGAATCCATGCGTGAGGCCGAGAACAAGAAACGCCAGCTCGAAGAGGCGGCCGACGCGCTGCGCGAGGAGTGCGCGCGCCTGCAGGTAACCCACCTTCCCCATGGCGTGTTGAGTGGCGAATCTCAATAAAGCGCTTTTTCTTATTACGAAAGTGAAGAAATGAAAATAATTCCTTTTTCCCGAGTCGGAATCGAACCCATAACCGTAGCGTCTACAGTAAGACGATGAATGTCCGCACTATGGCGATTTTTGTAACAAAATGTTTTTTAAAAATTGTTTTATTTAGTTATTCCGTGGCTATTTATAACATGCTAGCAAATATTTCGTTACATAGTTTTATAAGAAAATAATAGTGATATGCGTGATGAAAAGAAATAAAGTGTTTACATTTAATTAACGCTTCAGAAAGTTATTATAAATGTTAAATTAGCGCCGTATTGACTAAATAAGTGTAGCAGGCGATTACTGCATCTTAAATTCCGTTTTATGCATAAATCACGCACAGCTCAACAAACTCCAACTATAATTAATGACTTTTCAAATAGCAATTCATATCTGAATAAATTTTCGATGGCTTGGGTATGAAATATGAATATGTATAAACGGACATGTCAATATCAATATAAGATTTAGGGGACAAGAAAATTCATCTTGGTCTTAAAAAAAATTAATATGAATTTATATTAATTTTTATTATATTTATAATTTTATTTAAATGTTTCAAGCAAGACTAATCTTAACAGAAATCACAGAATAACTGTTTACCCGTAAACCTTCTCTTTTGAAATGTTCGTTTAAATGTAGTCATCATGAATTTTGACATTTTTAAAGTACAAAATGTTTGACTTTGATTGTTTTTGCTACCGAAATTGGTAAAAATATCCCTATGGAGATGCTAACAGGTATAGCTAAGATAGATAAGTGATAGTATTGTGTGCGCAGGCCGCGGAGCGCGTACAACTGGCGGCAGCGGAGCAGCGCGCAGACACGCAGGTGCGCGCGGCGCTGGAGGCGCAGCTGGAGCAGCTGCGCGCGTCGCACGCCTCGCAGCTGGCTGCGCTGCGTGACGAACTGGCCGCGTTGCAACGCCATCACCAGGACCTCAAGGAGTTAGTATTCTTACTCAACCTTCGACGACATACGATCGTCCATTCTTAGTATTGACGCATTTTAAATAGAGGTCAAATTATAAAATTAGACAATAAATAAGGACTTGCAGTACAAATGTTAGAAAAAAACCAAAAAAAAATATTTATAGGTATATCAATATAGCCAGACAAATTTATATTTTTATTTAATATCTTATAAATTGAGTTATTCCTGTGTACCTGCAATCATGACTGCAAGAAGTCAATCTGAATCATACTTATATACATCCTAGTTTTTTTTATTAACATATGTATTGTTTTCCACAGTACCTACCAGGAGTTGACTCTGGCGCGCCAGCAGCTGCAGGACGACTACGAGAAGCTGAAGCGCGAGGAGGCCGACAAGTCCGCCAAGCTCAAAGAACTAATGTTAGTGTCGCGCTCCCCTCGCCGTAACCTCGATAAAGCTGAGAAAGAAGTTGCCAATCAGCAGATGCTGCTCAAAGATGACGACTTTAGAGATTATATTATATCTCCGAAAAAAGAGAAGCTAGGATTCTCGTACGGCGCCAGCCTTCATGTCGAAAAGGCTTCGGGCGAGGAAAAGTCGCTCTCGGCAATCCCCAAATCCCCTCCGCGCCACTCCTGCAACATCCACCCCCTCCAGCTTCATTTGCTCATCTCTGTTACCATGATCCTGCTCACTCACCGCTATCCCCAGATTGTCGTTTTGGTTTAAGCTTGTCGGCTCGCTTCTGTTATCACAGACATCATGGGTCTCCGCACAACTCGTACTATTTATTTATCGGTGCCTTTACTTTTGTATTGTTCTTTGTTACATGTATTTTGGTGTACGAGAGATCCATGATATTTTGTTCCAATCCATTAACGCATATTTCCATGCTCTCTGTCTCCTATGATCTTATGTGGCAATAATAAAACATAGTTATAGTAAAATTTTATATGAGACAGAAGTATGCGAAATTACATCGACGTGAATCGTTAATTGTTTGGGGGTTTATTATTTGTATTTAAAAAGTATTTACTGCTTCGCTTCGAAGTTCGTGTCTAGTCTATTACAAAAAAATATTTATTTCTAAAAGGCTTCACTTAGTACTTTGTCTATTGCATGTTGATTATAAAAATTAACAATCGTGAGTAAAAAGCATGAAGATTAAGTAACAATATATAGAACCGTGAACGTTACTATAGTTCGATATTTGTATATCGTAAGTATTTTAGATGTTTTCCCGTTTCTTTGTAAAATATGGTGTCGCTGTATAACGTTGTGGTTGTTACAAATCGGTACCTGTTGCTAGTGATAACTATCCAGTTACTTAGTTGATAATACAATATATCTTTAAGCTATTTAATATCACTGCCTTGTAAACTGCTACAGTCGGTTTATTTGAACATTTTAGGCGCTGTTATATTTTTATAAGAAACTGTTAATTTGTTTTTACAAATGAGCACAAATTTTTTAACTTGGCGAGTACTTTATAGCGAATTATGTTCCATGAAATGTTCACGGCTGGACTTTACGAAACTTAGTCTAATGTACATAACTTAATTATTTGTATATAGGTTGAACGTTTGTATAGAGAATCAATGCGTAAATATTTTTCTTAAAATATTTTTGTATATCATATGACGACCATAAGGGAATCAGTCTTCTAGCGAAAGCGTTTTAAACGAGCGTACGTCAAAATATCTATTTACAAATATCATTCATATATTTTAAATATTAGAGGTTTTGATCTGACGGTAGGTTATAAGGTAATAGATTGTTATAAGTATCTTAAGGGAGAATTTTAAAGCATTTAAAAGGAAATTTCCTGCGACTACAACATTCCGACGTTTTGCATTTATATTAAAATAAAAAAAGAACCATAGCGAACACACACTATTAATTTGTAGATATTGGAATATATGCTTAATGTCTATTGTGACGAATAATAATAATCGGAATCTTGACTGGAATAAAAAAGAATGACGGAAACTTATAAGCATATGCTCCAACAAGTGTCGAACAGTATTATTTTCATAATAATTTCAGCATGACCGCCTCGCTCGTCCAGTCCTCTCATTCATCCACGCCTCTTACTTAATATTTAATTGCATTTATTGTTACCCTAGTACCCACATCACCTCCTTAGTCAATGATAGCACTCGAAATGCCGATGAGTGATCACCTCGACCGATCGGTTGTGAACTTGTGCAAATAGATATCAATCCACTCACATACCATTTTAGTGTTATTCAGACAATGTTTAAAACGTCTATTTGCACTTGAATCAGAACGCCGTGTCGTGGAGAGTCAACAACCCCTCGGTTGGATCTAGAAAATGTTTGATCTAAGACCATTTGCGTTTATTGTCATTTCTAAATCAAACCTACAAAACACCAGGAGACGAAATGGTTAACTATTTTGTGATACAATTATAATATTTAAGTATACTTAATTAGTCAATGTAAGTACGAGTAATTGTAGTTGTCTTGTAATGGCTCGCTTTTTATTTATTTTTTAAGTTTTCATTTTATTCCGCACGTATCCCATTCATATTCATTCTGCCGGGAGTTGGCATTTTCAATTCGGCATTTGAGCATCGCGCTGCGTAATATGGATGGGTGCGTGCTGGGAGATAAAAGCTCGATCGCATTTTCAGGTAAATTTTAACACATTCCCTTACAATCGGATATATTAAATTCTACATTTCAAACGAATTTCCATTTTTAAAAGTTACATTTAATTTCTGCTTAATTTATTTTTGACCAAGCCGCTCCCATTATTTAAGGTTATTTGTGACTTTAAAAATCTAATTTACAAAGTAAAATATTTTTACAGCCAAAGTGTGGAAAGACGCGAGCAAGCCCGCTCCGATCTCAAGGGCCTGGAAGACACTGTGGCTAAGGAGTTGCAGACTCTACACAACTTGCGAAAACTATTCGTACAAGATTTGCAGGTAACTTTTGAATGAAGTGATTCTATCCTTTTCTAAACGTTACTTTCATATGAAATGCATTACTACATTTATAGGCTAGAATAAAGAAATCTACGAACTCTGAAGAAGGAGCAGAAGAGGAGGGAGGATCCCTCGCGCAGAAGCAGAAGATTTCCTTCCTGGAGAACAACCTGGAGCAGCTGACGAAGGTTCACAAGCAGCTGGTGCGCGACAATGCCGACTTGCGCTGCGAACTGCCCAAGCTCGAGAAACGCCTACGCGCCACCATGGAGCGTGTTAAAGCGCTTGAGACTGCACTTAAGGTCTGATATTTTATTACTAGTGTCAAGACACTTAGTTCCGCGCTTTTGCCTTGAATTCAAGATATTGCTGTAAAATATTAATGTTGGGTGTAAGTCGACGCCGCGCTTTGTCTTGTCACATTGGTATTTAATCGAACCTACCGCCAAGTCATTTACTATTAATTATTATATAGAATTGAAGTAAATTTATTTTGTTATAATAAATATTTTTCTAATTACAGGAAGCTAAAGAAGGTGCAATGCGTGACCGTAAGAGATACCAATTCGAAGTCGACAGAATCAAGGAAGCAGTACGCGCTAAGAATCTTGCCCGAAGAGGAGTGCAGGCACAAATCGGTAAGGGCGCATCACATTGTCTTTTTTTTTTACATTTCGCTGGACGTTGTGTATTTTCTTATTCGTAGGTTGAATACAGAGGAGTATGCAAGTTTAACTTATTTGAGCGCAAGTTGCTAACCATCTTTGTTTCTCTTTTATTTTGCGTCTATGACTTGTGTACAATACATTGGTATTTGTTATGCATTTTTTTTAAAACAATATAAAAAATGAGTAAAAGTGATCACTTGAGAGTTGCGTAATGTCTAGAGAGAAATGGGGGGGGGGAAGGAGTATCATCACATAGTATATGAGTAACATGTGTTTGCAGCCAAGCCGATCCGCGCTGGTGGCGGGCACCTGGTGGGCGGAGGCGGCGTGGGCGTGGTGCGGCCCGCCAACGCGCCCGCACAGGACATTAAGCGGAAGTCCATCATTGTCGGCGCGCGTGGTAAGTATTTGTATTATTTATGATATTATTTTAGGTTATTAATTAGCTGATAAACTTCAAGAGCGTCGCATGAGGTAGTTTGGCCACGTTACGCGCCGGCCTAAAAACTATGTCGGATATAAGTGCCCAAGGAAGCGCTGGTTAGATGTCGCGATGCAGGATATGAGAGCCAATGGTCTAGCTCTAGTAGGTTGAGTAGGAAGGCAGACTCTGGCAATAACCGGGATTAATTCCAGGAAGAAGAAGAAGATTAAAAGTTATTTTTAATTTTATTTATTTATTTAAATTCACGCTTTATGCCCCATATGGCAGAGTAGGAAACCTAATGTTAAAACACTTCGTTATCCGCACCGCCCAATTTTTGAGACATTACTCGAATTTCAACACGGGTAAATATCCGATTCATCGTTTTTATTTTCAATCGAATGAGGATCGAAGTCCTAACTATCGCGTTTACAATCTAACACTTCCACTGCGCCACAACGGCATGTTAACCCTACAGCCAACAAAGTATTACTAATTTTGACTATTTATGTTGATGGAACTGTTTAAGGTTCAATTTTATTTATTTTAGAATGTTAAAGTACACAAACATTGTAATTATGGATAATTATTTATTATTTTATTTAAAGTATGTTTTCATGGAGATACCCAATTTGTCATTTATATGAACTAAAAAGGTGTCGTTGCGCAGGGACAGAAGCATGATTAATCTATTCAGTTTATTGTTAGCAGTTAAAAGTAATTGCGAATACCCAATTAAGAACTTCCAATGTAATTTGCCTTTTGTTTTTTTCAGATGAGAGTTGAAGAGACAGCCGTTGCATAATAGAGAATCTAAATGAAACTTCATAGATGTATCTAGAATAAGGCGGCAAAAATCATTCTTGGAAAATATATCCATAATATAATAATTCTACTTATATGTTTATGAAAAGCCTAATATAAGCTACAACAAAATGATAAAAAAATAAAGTAGTTCTCTTAGGCTTAACGTTTCGAGCTGTCTAATCTTAAAGTCAATAAGTGCACATGTATTTAAAAACGTTATAGCTTCTAGCGATCTTCGTCGTTCTGTCTGTGTCTATACTGATTCGCTTCAATGTAACTAAAACTTTGTCATGTTACATATAGACACAGGCTCTTAAACCCTTTACTGTTTAGCCATTAGATGTCCACAGAGTATTAAATTCATTCAATTTCGAAATTCAATCCTTAAAGTCGCTCCCTACACTGGATCAGATATATAGATATATAAAAAAATATTTTTTATTAAAATGACACCATCATGATGATGACCATCGTATATTGCTAACTCGATGTCTCGATATGTCCGCATGGAAGAAATGGCTACCAGTGACAAGAGAATATTTAAAATGATCAGTACAAAATCACCGAGCCAGTTACCAGAACATATTGCGAAAGAAGCGGGGTGTCGTCATTTCTTCCGCGGGACACCACTCTAGATGCAACACGTCTGTATGTATTAGAATATGCCGTGAGTCGCTCCAACTTGCATATGCGGCAGCATATAGCACAAATGATAATACTATGAAAATATCACGTTTATCCTCACGGTCGTCGCATCTCATGTCGCAAGTGTGATGGCGAATGCATAACGGAGTGCGTCTTCAGTGTGTAGTTTATAGTGTAAGCTTGTTTTAACGTATATTTTTATATATTGAGATAAGTCGTCGTGCCGTCATGCTGCATGACGGGCATTGGTCTCCAAGCGTGTGTCCTGGGCGACTTGCTGCAACGAGCAAGTTCCAAGCCTCTAGGTACCGTCTGCGCCAGATGGATTCGCGAAATTTTAGTGGGTGGTTTTTATATTCTAGAGCGGAATATGAAAATCTCTATCAACTAATACAAACATTGCCTGGTTACAGCAACTAACAATAAACCAATGCTTAATTTTATTTCCGATACAATATTCGTGATATTTGATGGTTTCTTCACTTTAATACAGTATAATGGCGTGGAGCTTCCTCGCCCGCCGCGTTCTCTTTGGCCCATCGCATCTGCGTCGAGTTCACGTTGATTTTGAGCTGTGATGTTTTAGTGGAATTCGATCGCGCTTGCACAGTGGTGTAATCGTATCGTAGTCACTTATTTATATATCGAGTCGAAGGCTCGTTTCCGTTTAGCACACGCGCTAACTGAGCGCAAGCTTTGTAACTGTTATTGACAGATCCCTAGGCTTATCATTTTTCATTTTGGTAGTATTTGACTTAGATGCGCCTTCGATTTGGTTAAAGTTCTCTATTTGCTTATAAGATGCATTAGCTTCATAGTAGATCTGCAACTTATGTAAGTACTTATGAATTATTCATTTTAGAGTCAATCCAGCGCGGGCCCGTGGAGCCGCGCCGCGCCGCCCGCGCTGTCTCCGCGAGGAGTTATGGAACTACGGTCGACACATGTTTCAGAAAACCAAAGATAAATCACAACTTATAGATTTATTATTCGAGATTATTTTATTACCAACTGGAATTAAATATAAGCCCCGATCGATTCAACGGTTCCAAAGCTCCTTCGAGTGTTGCAATACATTTATATCGTTTAGGTGTAAAATTGTAGTAAATTATTTCATATTTAAGTTAGATACATGATTTTATTATTTTTATTTATTTATACTAAATAAACTTGTTGCGTTTTTTTTTCACTTTTGAAGTGTAATACGCTTTTTCTTACCTCTATTTACATTTTATAATCATGATCAAAAGCATATTTTTTCATAATTAGAAATTGGGAGACGCCTGCAGAGATGCATTCCGCGTGGAAGGCAGTTCGTATCTTTCCTTGTGTATGTAGGCTGTACGTATATGAGGCTATCCTCGGCTTCACTCATGCCTGTTGCATAGATAGCTCAAAGTGACGCCGGGCGCGCGCAAGCAAACCCAACCGACAGGCTTGCCTTTGCACCAAGTGATTTAGTTTGTATTGACATCTTTTGTACGATGTATTTAATATAAAGAAAATTCTCAAAACGAGCGTTTTCTTGATTTTTATTTATTATAAAAATAAAATTATGAATTTAATTTGCTACAGTGTCTTTTATTTATCTACTTATTTGTTTTTATTATAACTTTTCTCTGCAACTTGGTATTACATTTTATACAAAAATATGCACATACACGGTTAAAATAAAATAAATTATTCATATTTTTACTTATTAAAAATGGGGCCGGGATACAAATAAAATTTCGTAAACATTAATTTAAGAAATAAAAATTCGGATATTTCATTATTTTGTGTATTATTCAACGCTTACAGGTCACATATAAGTTACAATGTGCATGATTCAAATAATTGTACATGATAAACTTGTGTACTGATAAACTTATATATTACATCCATCTATATAAATGAATTCATTTTCAATTTCATAAAGCTACAACCGTGATATGATGCTCATTTTTTCATAATACATACAGTTAATATAACTATTTCTCCTCAAGTACTAGAGAATTGTAGTAGGTATCTTTTCACTATGAATATAATCCACTTTGGTAAGTAGTTACGAATTATTAAAACTCGCTTACGATCTAATACAATAAATAAATAACGCTAGTATTAATAATCTTTGCACTTATTGTTATTTATGTATCGTCTTAGTACACTCTTAAGAATTATTTACTATAGCGTTTAAAATGAAGAAGTTAAAATCTATCACACAACAGAATGATTAATTTGAAGGGAAAACAGACAATAATAATATAAAGTGAATTTTACGACTAATAATATCACAGATTCTATAAAACATAAATTATTATACGTGAGAATGTTTATTAAAGGAACAGCAACATTTTAAAGTAATCCAGAATAACATTCTTCGATTCATCGACTTTTTTTATAATACATAAACTCATTTATTTGAAAATTCTTTGAAAATATATTTTTATTAAATTTATGTATGTACAAGCAATCAAAAATTTATTAATTAATTTCTACACTATCGGGTACAAAAATAATATATTATTACAATACAATTTTTTAACTAATTAAAAATGTTTTGTTTTCATAGAAATTGAATTTATCATTTAATGAAAAAAATATCATCTCTATAAATATTAGTTCTATTAGTATAATTTATCTATAGATATATCTATTTACATTTAGACCAATGCTAATTTAAGCTTAGCTTTAATTAATTTAAGCGTAGCTTTAATTTAAGTCATTGCCAACAATAACTAATCAAAATGATACATTTTTTAATAATCATGCAAGCAGGTATTTTTAAAAAATTACTATGTATAAAAGGCAAGTCGGTAATTCAATCGGCAATATTCTTATTATTTCATGTACATTATAAATTAAGAATAAGTTATAGCTGCATAATTATTACTTTGACGCCGTTTATTTAATCATTTACATCAAGCTATCACTACAAATTCATAACAATAAATACTTAGTAATTAAAAGTATAAATATTTTACACTAACGAGTGTATTTCATAAATAAATATGAAGGATTAAAAATAAATCATAGGGCCCACGGGCGAAGTCTATAAATATTAGACTAATCATTGTAGATATAATCTTTATAATCATAATACATTTCAAGTAATAACCTAAAGTTACATACAAAACACGCGACGTCTTAAAATAACAAATATATTTTCTTACAAACATCATAGAATGCTAAATACATATTTGAGGTACTACTATGCCATTTTAGTGGGTACTTAGAGAACCTAATGCCTAGATACTCCGAGCTGAGTGTTGCGAATTGAGTGGTGGAAAGCAACGTCGCAATTTATCTTATAAGAGTCAGAATATAAAATAATTCTATCCTCTAAGCGTGAATTGAACCCACATCACACAATTGTGTTGACAAATACTAGTATCAAAATATATAAACATTTGTAATGATTTATTTTGGTATTAATATCAAAGTGGGTCAAACGTAGAAGTAGATTCGTTGGATTGTTGACGTGTTAAAGTGGTATTAAAGCCATTTTCAGTTCCAGAGGAAGAAATCCTGGAAAGAAAAAAACATGTTTATTTAGATAATGTATAAAAATTTAAACATGGCGGGACTCGAACCCGCGCCTCTTGGGAACCAACTAGGCGCTCCAACCACTAAGTCATACGTTCTTATCAAGCTACATCAAAATTCTTATTCGTTATAACTATTTATGTTGTTGGCATCTCTGTAGGGAGATTTTTACAAATTACTGCTACCCAAAGATAATTGTTAAGAATTAGTTTTTTTTAATGACTTGTTAAGCACCACAGACTATAGTCGTTCGTACCTTTTTTTGTTCTTGATCCGGTTCAAGTCAGTTTTTTTTGTTAAAAATTATAATTATTTTTTACACCTATAAAAATATACATAAGAACAAAACATGTATTTAACATGTTCACACTCTAAGCCGACGTTATATTTTACCCGAAGAAGGGCAGCAAGGTGACGAGGTGCGCCCGGCTGGTGCAGTCGCGCAGCTCGGGCAACGCCAGCAGCACGTGCCGCAGGTACGCCTGCAGAGCCACGCGTCGCGCCTCCACCACCCGAGCGTCCTGCAGTTACATATTCATATTTTTATAATTTTGCTTATTTCTTTTATAAACAAGTTGTGAGCTATGGAAATGGTTTTGTGAACCTGATCATTCTAAACAGAATTCTCCTATTTA
>FASU01004787.1:0-16164 GCA_001486225.1 Heliconius pardalinus sergestus | reverse complement strand
AGGGGGTCGCTAGTTCTTTTATATTTTTAACTATAATATACTTACGTCAAATTTGCGAGTCTACTATCTTTCAGCATAAAAAACAATGCAAAAGTATATATAATAATATAATCTCTTATGTTCAATTTCCTAAGCTAATCATCTTAAGGACTATGAGAACATTACAAATTTTTTAACTTACATCATTGTATATTCTGGTAAAAATGGCGTTTTCCACTGGCCACTAAAATATAAGGCACTCAATAATGCTGCTTTAGTGTCTGCTGGTAACGGATCCTTTAGGAAATCTGATATTTTACCATTTGTGTTATTGCTCACCCACCTGAAAAGTTAAAAAAAAAAAATTATAACTACTTATTGTATACTGATATTATAACGCCGATTTAGTTGGTTGAGATGGGCAAAAGGACTACGGACTATCTATAATTCGGTGAAATAGTTTAATTTAGAATGTTTAATTATCTTTATCTTAACTTATCTTTTTAACATTCCAGGATAATGTCAATTGAGAACTAACTCACTGGTTAATAAAGGTCTGTGTGGTGGCTCTGTCAGTGAAGTCCACAGCTTGGGCTTCACCTCCGTATACTTTTTGTACGTAGGACTTGTACAAATCTCGTAATTTAGACTTTGAGTCGAGGAAAATAGCATCAGCATACATAGTCTTGCTCATTGACGTGTTTGCGTTTAATTTCTTTAGTAATCCTCCAAAAGTTTCGTGGTTTAGACGATTTATTTGAATATCTGGAAATAACAAAATATTTAAATATATAGGTATATTCACATTACGTCATTTACCTATATCAAATATGTGCAGATTGTTAAAAATATAATTTTGTTGATTCGTCTCACATTACGTTACAGGTAATGTAATAACATGGTTGTTTTCTTTTTCAATAGAAGCATAGTTTCTCGTTAAATCTTAGAAATTATATATCTATATAATATACGTTTATTTTTAAAGAATATTAATTAACTTCATGCTGTATCCCGCACGCAGCAAAGTAGGCAGACACTCTGTTCCGCATTTTCTGCCGAATTCGGAAACTCAAGTGGCGGAACTCAACGACTTGCTTGGTCTCGACACTAGAGCAAAGAAATAGAAATATAAATTAAAATATTTCATTCCTTCGGGTGGGAATCGAACCCACAACCAGTCGCGTTTACAGTCATACACTTGAGCCCCTGCACCGCCACTGGCCTCTATCGAAGAATATTAATCATACTGACAAAATTAAAACAGTGTATAAAAACAACTAATAAACTTACCTTGAGAAAATCCTAAAGCTGTGGCTATTTCGTCATACGTTTTCCCGACACTACCAAGTAACGCCATAGCTAAAATTCCTGCAACATATTTTTATATAAGCATATAATTAGTATATAGGTAAGCTTGCTTTTGTCGCATCCCGAATGTAGCAGGGTAGGTACAGGAGCCCAGTGTTAAGATATCCCGTTTTCCACTTTCCACCGTATTCTAGAGACATTGCGTATTGAGTGGCAGAACTCGACGCCGCGCTGAGCCTCGACTACAGAAGAAATTAAAATACTAAATATTAATTAATTTGATTTCCTCGAGTGGGAATCGAACCCACAACCCGTCGCATTTACAGTCAAACACTTGTGCCCTTGCGCTATGGCTGGTTTCAAATAATAATGGCATACACTAATCTATTATAATACCTACATATTATAATATTTAAAAAAACATCGAATTGCATTATTATTCATTTGCAAACCTAGGCAATTAAGTATTACCTACTACATTTTTTTTAAAGTATGTTATTTTATGGCTCGATGGTCGTAACTTATTATAGTTGAGAAAATTAAGTTTGCAGGCGTATGCACTCATTTTGTATGAAATGAATTCTATTGTGAATACCTACAAAAATCCTTTCTTTCACATTCCATTATTTGAAAAAATCAAATTTCATACTTGTCGGCCCACGGCATAACCCCCTATAGGTTAATAACCCCTACGGGAGTAGACAACCCCCAATAAGTTGTGATTATGTGGCAATTTTCATATGAAATGTGGCAGTGGTATGCTCCAAGGGACTATTGCGGATATCCCATTATAATTTCAGCTTGATAGTTCCTCATGATCTTGAAATAAATGGCTTTAATAGACGGGCTTTAAAGTGATCCTATAAAGATTCTGTTTATTTTTTTTAAGTACGGAACCCTGAAAATTTGTTTATATTGTTCTGGTGTTGGTGTTGTAGTTTCTTATGTTTATCTTCGAATTTTTTTGGGTTTTTCACGGACATTGTTACAACATTTTACATACATTTTGTCGACTGTGAGGTTCCCATTTTACAGGTACAAAGTCCCTACAAAGGTAAGTTCGATACACTGTTTTTCTATGAATAGCGCGTTCACGGCGCTATGTCATTAGTACAGAATAAAAAACAGGAAATCGGAATCATCACGTCGTTAGTGAACAATTGAATTATACCTATTATTTAATGCATAATATGTGACTATATATAGATCATTCATCACTTACGATGTACCTACTCAGATATAGGTACAGACTCATTACAGACGAACGTGGATGATGTATTAGATTTACCATCCATCCATCTTACTCTTACAAAGCCAAAAGTAGAGGGCAGGCGGGCAGCCTTTTGTGTGGTGGCACACACCTTGTCGCCACCACACAAAAGGCTGCCCGCTGCCAAGCACTTCGTTCAGGCGACCAAAGGAATACTCTTTCACCGATTGCGTTATGCAAAACCCAATGCTTCAGGTATTCCAAGACATAAGTCATAAGTCTTGCCTTCATCAAGGTCCTGAAGGAATCCTGGTATTATCAGATCTTATCAACTTCCTTACACTACATGCATGCTAATACATTTATACAATGTTATTGTTATTTATTACAACCATAAAAGTTTGGGAAATCGGAATATAATCCTATCCACTATATTATACTGCTACTACAATAAAGGTAGACTAAAGTCTACTCAGTCAGGAAAAACTAAGATGAGACAAGGGTAGCCACGTTTTGTCTTCACAAAGTTGTAATGTCAATGTAACTTCAAAGTTTTCACGTTAAACAGGTTTTGCGTATGGAGTATGCTACATATTTAACACTTTTTACCTTTAAACAAGCTTTGTAACGTTATAATAATATGTTAATAGCACTTACGTAGAATATTTATGTACTTATTAATAGTAAGAAAAATTTGTTACAAATATGATTGTTTGAAGAAAAATAATTAGGTAATATCGACCTAGTTACAGTGTCGTGATCAGTGAAATAGGAGCAGAAAAAAGTTTTAAATAAAGTTAATTAAAATTATTAGAAACTTTTTGCTGTATCCTGCACACAGCAGGGTTGACAGAAGGAACATACTGTTAAGACACTCCGTTCCCCACATTCCTATTGCCTTTCTACGTTCCATGAATTATTAGAATCAATAATATATATCAATTCATCTACACCGGACATATTTTAATAATATTTTATAAAATAAATATGGTAAATCAATATAGGTATATATGGTAAATCATATATTTTTAATAATATTTTTTCGTAAAATTATTTAAGGTTAACTTCTGTTACCGCTTTATTATAGTATAAATAGATAATAAAGAAGTAGATGAATGTCCTAACAATATGTCAAGGCATTCTTTTGTCCCGTTGAGGTTTTCCCTATGACGCTACTTATGTGAGGAAAATACAAGTCAATATAACCATTTTAGTACTGTGACTGCTATAAAGTAAAGAGGAATATTAGATTATAGACCTGTAAACGTAAAAATTTGCATATAAGCTTTTTTTTCATTGTTAATTTTTTCCTTTTCAAAATTTTTGAATACAGTTAAGTAATTTGTAACGTATTGTATGCCATATAATAGTCATATACATATATTATAGTTATACTATACACGTATTAATAGTTAATATATGGAAGAAAATGTTTAAACATTTAAAAGAAAAAATGCCACAAAGGAATAACAACTTTGGTATATTTAATGTTTATATGGAGCAGAAGTAGATAATGTCAATAATATATTTAATATAGCATTAAAAATGTATTTAGTAAATAAAATAATTATTATATGTATAATACACTTTTAAGCATTGAAATATATTTTTGTATAGCGCCATAAACGTTGCTATAGAAACGCATAAATACGCCAACAAATTCTCTAATCGATCTAATTCCAATTTCATGTATCGTATTATGTTAGTATGCTTGTCGAAGCAAATCTTATATTATAGACTAAAGAGAAACGCAAACAGATATATTATGAAACATAAATAGAACTAATAACTTGTCTTTAAATAATTTGCTCGGCAGATACTCGAAAATAAACAAATAATATATTAATAATGATTCACCAAATCCAACGCTCGTTTCAGGTTTTTATCTTTTTTTAAATTTTACTTAATATAAAAAAGTAATTCGCTAGCCAGCCACTATTATATCCCACAGTATGTTTCTTTCACACACTTCTGCAGGTTGGCTAGAAGAAATCTGTTTTAGAAATAAGCCCACCTTGGTTAACCTCATTTCTGTAACTTTTTATTTCTAGTGCAATAAAGAATATAGGATATTAGCATACTGACACGAGTAAGCAGTGAGAGAGTAGCAGCAAATCCAGTTAAGTTGAGAGCACTCACATTTTAAGTAAGCGGTAAGTCGATGCAGGGATTGATTCACTTATCGACTTTCTTACTTCTAAAGGAAAAATATTTTCTGGAGCCAAAACTTTACTTTCGAACAGATATTATATTCGTGTAAAAGTTTTGAATGTTTCAGGATTGCACAAATAGTGGGCACAATATTATTTTAGCGTGGGCACAGAAAACTCATCCCATCGACTCCTGCGCTTATGAAAAACAAAAAGAAATTGTAATAAACAAAAACTTCTTCAACAATAATTACGGGTATAACTAAGAAATTTCTTAACCACAGCTATAAGAGAAGGTGTAAATTCATTCACCTCAAACCGGATGACCTAAATCCACAAAAATCTTTTGTTAAGATACAGCTTTCTTTTGCTGTATCGGTACATTTATGTAGTACTAGACTAGCGACCTGCTCCTGGGTTCGCCCGCGACTCTACTAGAGACTCAAACGCGGCTTCGCTCGCTTAATCATTTTTAGATTATAACCAAAGAATAATATTAAAAAATATATATATATAAAAAGTGCCCTACGTTTCTAATGCCTCTAATAATGTGTACAATGTTTCATTATAATCAGTTGAGTAGTTTTGGCGTGAAAGCGTAACAAACAAACTTATACTCAAATTAATAATATATGAATATAATGTATGCTTACCATTAATGCCTGTTGGTGAAAGAACAATATTTTTTCCAACATTCTCATTCATCATTTTTGTCATGATATTATAACCGAAACTGTTCATAGCACTTGCCAATTCATTTTCCCGTGATACTTTCGATATCCTAAAAAGGCATAAAATTGTTTTAAAATATACCTACTACTAAAATCAAAATATTATATCAAAAAATTAAAGACACTTCTAAGAAAATGTCTATCTAGAGCATGTTATGATATTTTGAATTCGCATTAGTAAACATTGAACTTAGTTGTGAATAATAAATAAAATATTTACTCAATTTCGTCTTCAGTATATGCAGGCTGAATTGTGTTGTAAAAAAGCAGCAAGCTGATAAAAACCACTACAGTCGTCGCTTCCATTTTCAAAGCTGAAATTATAAATGTAATAATACTATAATATAATATAGCTCCACGCTGTATCCCACACGTAGCAGGATAGGCAGAAGGAACCTAGGAACCTTATGTTAAAGCATTCTGTTGCGCTTGCGCTCACCACTTTTAGTCGAATTCTCGAGGCACTGTATGTTGAGTGGCGGTACTCAACGCCGCGCTTTATCCCGTTACAAGAGCGAGGAATTGAAAATATTAAATACTTCATTGCCCCTAGTGGAAATTGAACCCACAACCGTCGCATTGAAGTCGTATTAAATATATAATTTAAGTCATTAGATTTTACAAACTGTAAACATGTAGGTATGCCTTTTCTATAAAAAAAATTAATAAAGTTAACAGTCGATTAATAAAAAACTTGTTGTATAAAATTAAGTATATTACTAACTGTATGAAATAATTAGAAAAAGATATATATAAAATTTAACTTAACATGTTAAGTTTAGTCTTATACAATATAACTGACAAGGCAATGCAGACAATTAAAAAATCTAATGATTTACGTGTTATCGTTGCACTTCTAATTCATCCTCTTCAGAATATCTTTTTAATTGAGGAAGAGGAAGAAAAACATTGTTTATTATAAAATCTTATTAAATATCTTTATCTGACCCCATTGTCATGAAAATATGTAAAACATTGATTAATAAGTACGTGATTGTAGTACATAATTTGAAACTATGCAAATAATATAACATATTTAACATAAATGAAACAAAAAAACTAAACATACAAATGATGAATAGGATTTTCTTGTTACCTTTCAACATTTTTATCTCATCACAAAATTTCGCTTGGATCGGAGCTATGCACGCTGCAATAGTAATTTATACTGACACTCCCGACGCGACTGACCACTTCGACAGCTTATGAAGCAACTGAGCTAACCTTGACCAGTGACTGCAAAAAGACACTAATCGTATATTCATATACGTATATATATTATCAGTAGTTTTTTTTAAATGTATGTTTATATAAACATATCTAAAAAATCACGCAATATATTTTTTAAGAAACAGATTCGTATCAAATCTGTCAGCAATTCATAATTCTTATAATTACCAAATTAAAAACCAGCGATTCTATGTAGAATTTTAGAGGTCGTCGTGGCACAACGACTGACTGGAACAGAGACGATTGTGGGTTCGATTTCCATTAGAAAAAAATATTTTTTTAATATTTTTGATTTCTCGCTCCGGTTGCTCCAGCAAGGTAACAGCCATTAGCGTATATGTAATAATAATCTAGTCCAGATTATTATTCTAGATTCTAGACCTATCTAATTCATTTACTATTTTTGTTATTTTTGGGATGGGCACCAGACAATTCTGGGGTGGGCATGGCGAGTGACGGATCACTCAACGTTTCAAAATTCGATGGAAAGTGTAGAACGGAGTGAAATCTTAATACTAGGATCCATCTTTTTACCTTACGGGTTACAGCGTGACGAAAAATATATTCGGATTTTACTTACACGTTGGGTACTTTACATATTTATAATATTGTGAACTGGAAATAACAGAGTATATCTACATTCCAAGAACGTCACCGCAAACAACCAAACTTTGAACCAGCAAATACCATGTTTACACAGTGCTCATTTATAGGAAACGAAGATAATGACTGAAGTGTGAAAATTCTAATTTAACCACAGAACACATTTACTCATTTTAACTTCCCACTCACAATTAGTAGTGCAGGCTAAGAGAGGTTACGGGGAACTCGACGCCGCCTTGTCAATAAGAAAAAAAAATGTTTAGGAGTGCATCGAACCTACAACCTTTTCTATAGTTAGACGCTGTCCAACATGTACGTGTGTAAAGTTTTATCATTTTCATTCTTAAACATATTTTTTTAGCTTTATGCTGTATTCTGCACATGCCAGTGTAGTTATTGGGAACCTAATGTTACGACCTCATTCTGGAGGAATTTCGTGTTCAGTGGCGGAATTCAATGACGTACTTTGCCTCGTTACCAGAGCGAGGAAATGACTAGAGTGGGAATCGAACAATCTCTTATTTTTACAATGCTTATGTTAATTATTCAACAAACTCTTACTCAATCGAAATATTTTTTTCTCTTCATATTTTTTGTAGGCAGTCCTATCCCGTATATCCGGTATCCCGCCTATAAAAGGCGGGAAAACTGAATCGGAGTTCGCTAATAAAATAATATCAACTTTGGTAAATTTATTAAAGTAAGAGATTTTAGTTATTAATATATTCAAAGGGCGCAGGACCGAACGGAGTGGTGAGCATTGGGCTCCCCCATGGCCTATGTCCAGCAGTGGACCTTAAATGGCTGATGGTTGAATATATTCTTAGTTGTTAATTTCGATATATGTGGCATATATTGCAAGATAAAAGAAAACTTTTTTTATGCATAATGTGTTTGTGGCAAAAAAAAGGCAAAGCATACAATGTTTGTTTGTTAAATATATAAAACTATAACATCAAATAAAAAGGTGTAAATAAAACACCAAAAATATCAATATTTTATAAATATTCATAAATGTAGGTCAAATGTGGTACAATTATTCAAATCAGAGGAAATATTATTACCAACGTCATATAAAAAGGAAACATTCATGCGTCGTTTTCTACACTTTATCGTTAATCCTAATTACGATCTGTAAAAAATATTTATCGTAACTATCTATATTGTATAGGAACTCGAGTCTGTTAGAGATGGGGTGAAGATACTCATTGACATTGCGCTTATAACTACGTACAATATTTATTTATGGTAAAAGCAGGTGGTTCTGATTATAGACTGTACACTAAAATTATTCTATATTCACCCCATGTCTAAGTGTGGAACGACTCAGCCAACTGAATTTATTATGTATCTAAAATAATTCCTTTCACCAAACACTACACTAGTAACGTGTAAAAGTGACAAATAACGTATGAAATGTGAATTATTAAAACATAATTACAATACAATACATTCCGCTCTAATATAAAATTAAAAATATGATAGAGTGTAGAAAATGGTAAATCGTTTCATTGACAGTAAATCCAATAAAACATGTGTACTTAATTTTATACAGATTACACTTATATTATTTTGATGATTAAAATTTAAATGTCCAATTCAATTTTTACACAACATCTCATTAGCTCTAGCAGCTATACTAACCTTTACTGTTTCAATTGTTTTAGAAAGAAATGTGAAAGAAAGCAGTAGTCAATACACTGGTGATCATAATTTACAAACTAATTAATAAGAAATAACCATTTTAATACTTTAAGACATAAATAATAACACATTTTAAACAATTTAACTCGCTTTCTTTGACTTAAAATCTCTTACATTTAAATGTTTTGACTACACTAATAGTATAACCAAGTCCGTTATGATACATAGTTTCATTATCCTATACTGACGTAATGTAAAAGGCGGTAGGCAGACAACTCCTTACGACTATGGACTCAGAAACAGAGTGTGAAGATAACTTCATGGTTCTTTAATAGCAGAGTTCACATTGCAAATATTAAAATGAAAAATTTAACACCAAAGTTAATATTTATCTATTACATCCAAAACAAAAATAACAATATGTATAACCAAGCCTGAATTATGTCTCATTTTTCATATTGCTTTACTTTGAATGTCTGTAAACATTGGTCAAACATAAACAGCATATTTTTCATTATCATATCAACTCTGCAATTAAATTTGTCTAAAATCAGAGTACTCAGACTCTCCCTACTAATATAAGATTAGAAACAAATGCAAAACAAATTACAACCAGTCATGGTACTATTTGACACTAAACTAACAGAGTTAAAGAGATTCCAAATTGTTAATTATATTTTTAAATTAATTTGTTTACTTACCAACATTGACTCAATTATTGCTAATATTCAATAAAGAATCTCATGTAAGTCTGTCAGTTTTCAATACACTCCACTATCACTATATCATACACACATAAATACCTACATCGTAATTAAAATTCACACACATGCACACATATAACTAATATGGTGGCTCGAACTAGCGTAACTTAACAATGAATTAATGATCAGTCTTAATAAATTCATATGAACCTTTACACAGGATCACGGCACTATTTTTAAAAAATACATTGTATGTCACTCTGTTGCTGAGTCTAACTTAACATAAAACTTATAATAGATAATATTAACAAAAAAGCACTGCTGGTTAAGTTTCAACAAAAAAAAATCAGCACATTGAAGCAAACAATAAAATCACTTTAATTTCTATATCTAAAATGATGAGCCATATCAACTCATTACTCCTATTACTAATAAAGTATAATAAACCACATCCCGCTTCCATTCAGTTATTTTGAATTGATGATGATTCTATCATCTAATTCTATTAAATTACTGCAGAGGTTTTAATCTAATTTGTCATTGCAGTATGTAGTAGCAGAACAACTTAGGCCTGCCTTTTGTTGTTACACACAAATACTTCCGCAAAACGACAAACAGGAAACACCAAACTATTCAAATTCACATCTCAAATTGAGATTCATTTTTTGCAACAGAATGGAACCGAAAAATTAGTGCCCTATCTACTGATATAAATAGTAATATGTCACATAAGCAATATATTACATGATTTATGTATTTATATCATAAATCATTAAAAAATTAAATTACCTACTGTAAATATGGTTATTTGAACAGAAATGTTTTTCTGTAATGGGAAGCATGAACAGCGGAATGCTTCACTGAAAGTTGACAATACATATTTTATTAATAATAACATACTAATATCAAATACAAAATAAGCACTGGAATAGTTTCAATGAGAACTTCTACTGGGTTATCAAATATAACTGTCCACTTAATCAATACAAATCTTTAAAAAATTTTAACTTTTTAAAGATTTATATTGTTCAATTTTGAAGAAACAATTAGGACATTACAAGGGCAATGATTATTGAAAATTCACTAAAAATGCTACTGTTAGTATAAATAAAATATTAATAAAACTGCAGTAGCCGGCATGCCTATCATTTATGGCCCCTAAACTATACCTTACATAATGTTAAAATAATTTAGAAAATTCAAATATTATTGCTGTTTTACTGCAACCATTTCTTTTTATCTGTCTTGTCTGTCTGTCTTCTCTTATCTGTTCATATTTTTTTTAGTGGCCTGTTAAATTTTTATCATTTAGTATTTAGCAGTATTAAAATATGTAAAAATATTTATATTTGCTCTTTCATGTTAGTATGGAAATTTCTACAATTGGCATGAAAAAAAAAATAACAAGTTAATATTACAAATGTTAACTTTTATCAAAACAAAGTATTGGCATGCGGCATTCAACTTCTGACTCTTTTCTATTAAGTCAGTTATATTTCATTAAATTGTAATAATTGCGATTAAATTAATAACCATATTCCATAATAATATTTGAGACTAAACTAAGCACAGCGCCAATCGACTTATGTCACAATTCTTGCATCTAACATTAATATTTTAACCAACTTAGCTTCAATAAGTTTAAATTAAAAAAACGCAGACTTATCAATTTGTCACTTTGGAAAAGACAATTATATAACTAAAATAAAAAAAAAACTATATTCGAGGAGGGTCAAGAGGGCACTTCTAACTGAAGCTGTTTAACAAGCCAAAGTCTCAGACTAGTTCAATGCAATCACGAATGCTTCACAACAATCACTCCAGGTCGCTGGGGTGTTGCATGTTCAACTTTTTTCGTTAGTGCTAAAGGTGCATCACCTGTTTCTTCCCCAAACAAGTGATCTCCTTCTAGATGACGAATAGCTTCCACAATAGTTTCTAGATTCTGGCGGCTAGTGCTTGCAAGGTATAGGCGTGACGGGGCATCATGATTTCCATCAGGTATCACTTCTACTTCAACGCGAGGCTCTGCTTTAATAGCCGCTTCGAGGAGAGGAGTGGCCAGGGGAGTCGCTACAGGAGTGGCTAGAGGTGCCTCAGCCGGTGGCTTCTCACCCTCTTCCTTCTCCATTTTACATTCAGCAATATCTGTCTGCTCATAACGTATGACAGGAGTGGATATTTCTTGGGCAGTCTCAGGGTATATTTGAGCTTCAAGGGTTTGAAGTCTTTCTTCGAGCAAACGTCTCAATCTTCGTTCACTTTCCAATTGAACTTTCAATTCACTATTTTCCAATTCTTTCTTCTGTGGTGCAGCAGATACTGTTATAACAGCCACTGGTTCAGGGGATCTCGAATTTGTAGTCACATTGTCATCCGTTGAGTCTGGGATTATAGAGGGGACAAGAGATAAAACATCACTTTTTCTTTTTTTTATTGGTATCTCACCTCCTTCATGTTGATTCAACAACCTTTTCAATTGACAATTCTGTGACAAAAGTCTTGTCTTTTCTTGTTCCAATGAATATATATATTCTGCAGTTTGTTGTAAGATAGCAGCCTGTAAAATAAATATTATTTATGAGCACCAATATTGAATTTTTAAATAAATATAAAATTGTTTGTATATTAACAATAAACATACTTTACTAAGTTTTTCGCCTTCGTGACGCGGCAGTAGAGTACGTAAAGCCTGAAAACCAGCATTGATGCTCTGCATCCTCCTACGTTCATTGCTATTTGCAATTTCTCGTCGAATTCTCTTCTCTGCTTCCATAGTTTTACCCCTAGATGATGAACTTTTTTCACTTCTGAAATTATTACATGTATTTTATATTAAAATAATCGCATTTATACTAAAATATATTTTTAAAAAATTTTAAAAATCAAAACATTCAAAACTTATGTTCAACATATTTTTTTAACTATAAAGTGAGGTGGGACTAAAATAAATAGGTTTCTTGAATTTGTTAAAATAAAAATTCACATTTTTACCCATATCAAAATATTTTAAGTTTACACAACAAAATTATGTACGTTTTAATGTTTGGCGTAAGTGTTATAAACGCGTTTACTACGCCTATCTGATTTGTCCAAACATGGCGGCCCAACAGCTGACTATACACCGGCACGGGGCGGGAGCGACCACATATGACCACACTAACATGTGTACATGACACAAGCATCATAAATTATTGTATTTGGAGTAAAAATAGTATAATAGTTTAATTATGTCCATGTGATATTCAAATACGATGAAAAATCTATAACCACGCCGGTTACACCTACCTCGAGATAGCGTGATCAGATGCTTCTTCTTCGTATAAGTTGTAATCTTCTATTTCTAACAAACAAACATCATTACCGTGCAATGACATAACTTAAGCACAAAACGGCACAGTTTAATGATTCCACATCTAAACATATATTATAAAATCGAAATTAGTTTTAGCAAAGCCACAATGGCGGGAAATGACAATGAGTACAGTCAGGTGACGCTACACAATTTACACACTTCACGATAATACAAGCCGCACAAATCACATTTAAAACACTTGTAATGAATATAAGATATCCATTTATTATTATTTTCTCTAAATAAAGAGTTTTTTTTTTGAAAACAGTAATTATAAGGAAGGAGTCAAGGGCAACACGAGATACGCGACATATCGATGGCCGATGATTTAATCATAGACAAATTCAATTCATAGACTATAGACCTTGGCGCATTATCAGCTCAAAAACCAGACGTTTGAAATTATTTTATTTTCTGATTATAACAATCATAAAAGCTACTTAAATTTTATTACATCAAAAATATAGCACTCAATTTTATTATTATTTTTATTTACTGTCCATTTTTTTTGTATTTTTACAATTACGGTTTCTACATCATAATTTTAAATTTTGTATTTTTTCATTAACTATTACTAAATATATAATTTCAATATATTTTCTATAATAATTTACATAAGCAATTGAAGAGAATTATATCTTTGAAAGGATAATTATAATATTAGTATTCGTTCATATAGTAAACGATTTCGTACACAATTTTATTATTAAGGGATATTTTAAAAAAAAAGTAAAATAAAATAAGTTTTGTAGTAAGATATATTAAAAGTTATTATTTTCAGTTTGAATAATGTAATTATTAATATTATATAGTTACGGTATTTAATGTTAAATGAACGCATTTTAAAGTATTCTATTTTACGTTGTCAGAATGCACGCTATGTTGGCTCAACTGAAGCGTCTCAATTTTACTAACCAATCACAGGGAGTTTCATTTTTGAATTCGTTCTTGGTGGGTGGAGATTTGCCTTGTCGCCATATTGTGATCGGCTGTGAGTTCTGGGAGTGAATAATTTTATTATTTAAAGTGTAATTTCTTTGTCTTCATTGTTCGGATTTTAAGACCCAAGGGTAAGTTTAAAATTAATATAAGTTTTTGTCATAAATATGTAATTGTCGTGAGTGTAATATTTTATTCATTAATATACCGGGCGTTTGATTCTATAAAACTTCGTTGATTTTAAATTTTTTAATACTTTTGTACATGTTGATTTAAAGATTTTTGTTTTTAGCTCTCTTTAAAACAGTGTATCTTTTACTTGGCACAAAAAACTGTAGGTAGAAAGTAATATGCTTTAATTAATAAATTTTCATTTTTATGCATTCTTTCGTCGTATTACATGTTGTAGATTCGTAGCCCTTGTGGAACACGAGTGTAAGTGCGAGCGATCAATATATGGTAATTTTACTCCGAATGCATTTTTCCGGGAAACCCGGTGTTAGTGCATTCACTAATCGAATCGAACGATGAATCATCAATGTAACAACCGGCGCACTCGCTAAACAAAGGTTTTTCATTAAAGCAATTTCTGAAAAATTTTGCTATATTTTTTTGTGAATTCCATCATTAAAACTTGGAGCTTAGAAAGTTTAAGGTAAAAGTTTGCCATTATTCTTATCATGTAAAAGAAAATAAGAATTTTGAAGTTTTGAAGAACTTACAATGATGATTACAGAAAGTATTATTTTTATATATTAAAATACGAATACTGTAAGGTAATATATAATGTCGTTATAATAAAACCTGTACTCGTCCACATGTGCTAAAGACACACCCTAAAATGTATCTTACCTCAAAAATCGAGCTTTAGCTAATACAATTATACAAAAAAATCTAAAACTACTTTCGGACTATTAAAGAGACAAAACAATAAGTTCTACTTTATAAAATATATGTGTAATCTATGCATATAATAAAATTGTAACTGATAGCTGCCTGCACATGGAAGATTTATGAGAAAAAATATTATTGGGGGCATTTATCAATGTGTCCCAATAATATTATACCCAAAACCATGTTTTTCTGATTTTTTTTATATGTCTGTGAGTTTGTGCACACTAATCTCAGAAATGGCTTAACTAATTTAATTGCAGTTTTCACTATTCACAATTAACAATTAGTGTTTTTTTAATTTTAATCTGTTCATAATAGTAAATTAAAATTATGATATAAAATATTTTGTTTGATAAAATTGTTATAAATAACTGTTTTATTAAATTAGCTGATACTAGTTTTCTGTGTATAAATATTGTCTTTAAAATTATAGAACTTTAATAAGTTATTAATATGAATTACTTTCGTGTTCTAAATTATTAGAACATGAAAGTAATTCAGATTAGTAAATAAATAATTATGTAGTTCAAGCACAGGAAGCCACAAGTGGCTTACTAGTTAATTAAAGATATGTACTTAAAAAAACTTAATTAATATATCCTTATTACATATAATGCTACTGTTATTTAGTTGTTGTGTTTTACTAATGGTTTTAGTAATTCATTCTTTTTCCTCCATTAATTCAACTTTAATTTACCTAATACAATATTGTTACTGAGATTAGTCATAATGTAAATATTTATTTAACATGATATAATAAGGTGAATCAACTTAAACAATACGATCAATTGTAATTATCATAACATATGATTTGCCTTTTATTACTTAAGTATAGTAGTAACAAATAGAAATAACTAATAAGCTTCATGTAGTATCCCCACACATGGCAGGGGGTAGAGTGAACTTGGAAACCAAGTGTTTAAGAGACTCCATTCCCATTAAGGCACTTCTGTTCTTCACTTTTTGCCGACCAGATTTATTGTATAACACAGTTGCAAACAAATACAAGAATTACACTAACAAATTTAAATATTTAATTTTACTCAAATATGAAATGTATATTTTCTTCTCAAAACATTTCAATTATATTTAATGTTTTAAATATGAAAGCTAGTTAATATATTACAAAAAACTGATATCAGTTATATGAGAGGGTCTCTACAACTTTACTACAGGTATCTGTAACTTGTTGACCTTGAATAGTTTAAAGTCAAGGCCATAGTCTGATGTTGAGTAAAATAAACCTATTCAACATACCTAATAAAATGTACTTGAACTTAAAATGTTCATATAACAGACTGCAATTTTAGTAGATTAAAGTGTTATTTAATAATATGGGATAAAAATTTAATAGATTAAGCAAATTTAGGTGGTTAAATTATTTTAATAAAAAAACAATATAATCTATATATATAAA
>FASU01004785.1:10131-30061 GCA_001486225.1 Heliconius pardalinus sergestus | reverse complement strand
CTACGAGTATGTATTTACTCACGATATTAAGAGATTGTAAGGAAGTGTTGGCGTAAGTTTCCTGCGACGGTAGATACCGTCACAGATATAAAAATAAATAATATTTCTATGAAAATATAATTGGACTTGTATGAATATACGAGTACATATATGTATTTATCATAATAATCAAAAAAATATATAATTTTTGTATATATAAAATATAGCAGGATAGGCAGAGGGAATATAGAATTAAGACACTGTTTCCCACTTTCTGCCTATTTTTTGAGGCATTTTGAGGAACTCAACGCTACACTTCTAGGCAGGAAAATGTGTGAAGGAGAAGGAATGTCTTATCTCATTAGAAAACACTATTAAATAACTATATTACAAGCAATTACAAATCACGCTCTATACCGCACCTGTGACTCTTAGGGAACCTGGGAACCTAGTGTTAAGAAACGGCGTTCCCATTCAATCAACAAATGAATCACTTCAAGAACTTCGGCAGGTCCCAAATGACCACAAGACTACAAGGTTAAAAATAATATTTATATTATTATTAAATTGAATGACATCGTGAGTAAAGTGCGTAACGCGTAATGGGAGCGGCCTTCGTCACTTTTTGAAGTTTTTGTATGACAAATTTAACCTCAGTCAACTAAGCTGATCAACTAAAATTTGTGAATCCTAATAGGTGGAAAGCATAGTGACCAAACACTCTTTTATTTATTATTTTAATCCGTTGAAATGTTTTAAACCGTTTGAAATTATAGCTTCTATTCCTAGCCCTCGATTATTATAATAAAACAGGAAAAACTGATGTTTGGATATCCATATTTTTAAAACTGCCGAATTATTTTTTGTAATTAGGGATCTGTAGGTTGTATAGATCTATTATTAAATTGGCAACTGACACACTTTATTTAGAATCATTGGAAAACTGTAACCAGCAGAGGGAACTTTAGAACTTAGTGTTTAGTTTAATGAAAATATTAAATATTTCATTCCCCCGATTGGGGATCGAACCCACAATCGTCGCGTTACAGTCACACTCTTGAGCCCCTGCGCCACGACGACCTCAATATTTAGCCAAAAATATAAAAGGCACAGCAAATTCTCACTGACACAAAAAAATCATTTTAACACGATACCGAGACAATTGAACTTATTTCCATAATTAAGATAAATAAATGTGTAGACCTCTAATTGTGGAGAAAATAAAAAATGCTAAGCAAGTTGGGCAGAAATAACAGAAAGTTTTTATATATTTAGTATAGTAAGTTACAGTTTTGGGTTCGATTCCTGCTTGACGAAATTATTTTCATTTCCTTACTCTGGTCACAAAAAAATGCGGCGTTGGGATCTGTCACTCAACACAATGTCTCGGAATTTGGACAGAAATTTGAGAAAGTAGTGTCTAAGACACTTCCACACTAGCTTCCAGACTTTCCTGCTGTGTTGTATTTTTTTAAAGTTTTTATTTTATTTATTTGTCGTGTTTCTTTTAATCATATGAAAAATAATTGTTATTTCCGGCACAATTAATATTAATTAAATAAAATCAATTAGAGTTTTTAGTTCTATTTTAATAGAACAATTATCGCGGTTATTCACTGTTTCACGTATATATTACAATTTGAATAAAATATATTATATTTTTTTAAAAACAACAAAAAATATGATTATGACGTCTCAATATTATCTTATTCAGTTGGTTCGATTTCCATTCTAGAAAATGAAATATTTAATATTGTCATTTCTTCGCTCTGATGTTGGGTCAAAGCGCGGCGTTGAGTTCCTCCACTCGATGCTTTGACTATTCAGCGGAAAGTGGGCAATGGAAGTATCTTAATTGAAACAGAGTGTCTTGACACTAAGTTCCCAGATTCCCTGCGCCAAGGCCGCTATGTATGGATATAGGGTTAAGTTAAAAAAACACCTACTTCTTCAGTTATGCCGCTTGAGCATAACCAAAGGCGACAGACAGTGTTGAGTACGGGTAACAAAGTGTCTTGACACCGGGTTCCATGTGCCTACCTTATAATATGGAGGAGATTTGGGACACTATATGAGATATTAAGCCTACAATCAAAGTAAAGGCTAGTCGTGGTGCAGGGGCAATAGCGCTGACTATAAACCGGTGAGTTTGATTCCCTTTTACTATATTTATTTTCCTCGCTCTAGCACCGAGGTAAAGCGCGGCGTTGTGTACCGCCAGTCAACACGCTATGTCACGAAATTTCAGTGGAAAGTGAAGAACGGAGTGTCTTAATACTAGGTTCTTTCTACTCACCCTGATAAAAAATCTAAATATATTTTTTTATTGAAGATTGGCAATAAGCTTAAAAATCAAATATTTAAATATACAAATATGCATTTATTTCCAATAATAATAATAATATAATATTCTTCGAATCCCTTTACTTGTGTAATATATAGTTCATGTTATAAACATGTCTACAATAAGTGAATCGGCTAATAGGATCTCAAATAAACTACATTTGTTATAGAACGTAATGTGTAGTGTTAATATGTGATTTCCTCATCAGTATATAATTTGTATTAGAAGCTTTTTGTTGCTCGGTGCTTTTAGAATTAATATTATTAATAAGAATAATAACTAATTTGATGCCGTTATAGAGCAAGAGTACAAAAGTGAAGTTCGATTCTCACTCGGGGATGTGAAATATTTAATATTTTAGTTTCCTCGCTCTGGTAACGAGGTAAAGCGCGGCGTTAAGTTCCACCAATCAACTGTCTCGGGAATTCGGAGTTTCTTTTCTCCAAATTTTGCCGAATTTTCAAGGCATTGTAAGCTGAGTGGCGGAACTTAACGCCGCTTTGCATTGTTACCAAAGCAAAAAAATGGAAATACTACTAAATATTAATTCATTTCCTCGTCTGCCCCTGCGGCTCGACGGCCAAAATATTATTCTAAATATGCTTTGCTGCAACCGTAGGAATAGTCGTTTTATTAATAAATTCCCTTTAACTTCCCGACGCAAGTTTAAACATGAAGCTTAAAGAAATATGCTCATTTTATTAGAAAAGTTACTTATAACTATTACTATTAAAAATATATTGAAATAAAAAAGAATATAATAATTAGACACAATGTAAAAGAATGCAGTAATCGTTTCCATTTGGAAATATCCTTTTTAAAGACCTCGTCAAGCGTGATATTTCAGTTTCGTAGGGTTCCATATAAATTACAGTTATCCTAATTTAAAGTTTTATCCTGCACTGGGTTCTCAAGCACCAGGCACTGTTCCAAATTCTTCACCCTGCAACGCGATGACCCCCGGTACCAGCATGGTAAATCCATGGAATGTTAATATATTTCTTACAATAAAACCATGATTCTTTCAGCTCCTTTAGCAAAATAAGCAGTGAGAATCTGGAAACCTTCTGGACACTTCCGTTTCCCACTTTCTAAGTTTTTTTCGCAATGTCTCAAATTTAGCCGGAAAGTGGTAAACGGAGTTTCTTGACACTAGGATCCCTCTACCCGATATACAAAGCCTGATAAATAAAATCAGTATTTTATTATATACTAAACATATACTAAATTAGAATATACTAAATTAGAATACAGTACGCTACTCATAATTTAATATTTACTAAATTACCTCCGCCAATAAATCATCATTAGGATACCTAATACGAAAATAATTTACAAATTATAACTGCTTGCGATGTTTACTTTATTGTGTTATTTGTAACATCTATATTATTATAGCGCCGTAGAAATAAGGCTTTAGATTTATGGTGTAGATTCAAATCTTGCTAAGGCAGAGGGAGACAGTGTTAAGATACTCCGTTCCGCACTTTCAAACTAAAATACACATAAATTAAACAGAATCAATTCCCCAAATGGGAATTGAACTCATAACCGTCGTGTTTTCCATTCGGGGGAATGGAATATTATTTTTAAACTGATAACGAGGCAAACTGCAGCGTTGAGTCCCGTCAGTTAACACACAATGCCTCGATAGCTTCGGCTGAAATTGGAGAAAAGAAAGGTATGTAACATCATCATGAATTTGAAGCAACAAATGCAACAGATATTGGCCTATATTTGAGAAAGTAGAATATTTTACCAATTTTAAATATGCACAAAGTGATAGTATGCACTTCCTCGAGTGGGAATCGAACCTGCAACCGTCGCGTTAGTCACACCCTTGTGCCGCTGCGCCACGAAGGCCTAAACCACATAAACAAAACACAAAATTTAAAACATTACAACAACCCTTTCATAGTTTCCGCGCGCATTATCCTTGAATGTGTAAAAAATTCACGTCCACCGTGCGCGGGCGCATGCAAGTATATAAACGCGGTGTGACTTCTAGCAGGCATCAGTCACTTGTTCTGTGTGATATCCTCAACATGAAATTCTTGGTAAGGATTTTGTTTTTTTAATAGTTAGTTTATTAATAGTTTATTGTAAATATAAAGAAATTTCATATTGAAGTCGTCGTGAGCAGTGGCACCAGCTCTGACTTTAAACAATTGTTCCATCTCCACTGGGGGTAATTAATTATATAGATTTTTTTTGTTTTGGTAACGATAAAGAGCTCCGCCATTCAACACATAATGATTCGAAACTTGGGCGGAATAGTCTTCACAATAGGATATCTCTGCCTATCGCACTGGCTACAGCGTGAACCAAAAAAAACATATTAATTTTTTTTTTTTCAAAGTTTAGAAACCGCAAAAAAATAATAAATTAATGACAATTAATTTTAATTTATGTGAGAAATTAATAATTTTAGTATAGAGACTAATATCTTGAAAAAATATAATTTAATAGCCATTTCAATTCCCATTAATCATGCTTAGCTAATGTTTAATCTTTTGCATAATATTTTTATACATTATTTAACTTTTTTGAAAAAAATACAAAATTTATTAACATATAAAATAGACCTTTCCTAGATTTTCCTAGAATACAAACTTACATGAAAAAATAAGTCATACTTAACCAAGACTAACAAAAACTATAGAAATATACCTACAATAACATTTTTTAACTTTTCTGTATCCCGCAAATAGCAAATTAGACAGAGAGAACATAAAGTTAATACACTCCCTTAATAACGCACCCAATTTTCCAGAACTTGCGTGCTAAATAGCTTAACTCTACGCAGCACTTTGTCCTAAAACCAGAGTAAACAAATGTTTTTTTTTTTAATAAAATAAACAAATCAATTATTAATTAATACTATTAAATAGCATAAACAAACAATAAAAAAAACACTATAATAATAGTATGTTTTGTTATAAAAATTATGCAATTTAGTACAAATAACCTATAGCACTAATCAATAGCGGTTGTTTCATTGTCTTTGAAGGATATTACGACATCCACTAATTATCTATGACTGACTCACTGGCGGTCAGATTGGTATTTAAATAAAGCTTTAAAGGTAAAGAGGGACAGCATCTCACTGTAAACGTGATGGTTGTGGGTTCGATTCCCACTTGGGGCAATGTTTATATTTAAATTATTATCATCGCTGCTCCGGTAGCGCGGCGTTGAGTAACGGCAATCAACATCTCGTAAATTGGGTGAAAAGTGAAAAACAGAGTGTCTTTACCCACATATAATTTATTCAATAACGAAAACAATATAAATAGCCCGTTTATTTAAATAAGAGCTCTAATATTACATTTTCTAAGAAGAGTATTATAATAATTATGTTTTTTTCTTTATATATTCTGAAAAATTGCTGAATTGAATGAATAAATAATATTTATTATTTATAGTTGAACCGTATATTTTTTGTCGAATATAAAATTAACTCGTAGTTAACAAAGTCAGCACAAAAACATTGTGTTTCATTTTTTACCTCAATAAGATTCAGATACTTTTTTTGCTTAATTTTTTTACTATTAACATTTCTATAAAGAAACTATAAATAGTGCAATTGCGAGGTAACTACGAAATTTTAATTTAACGACAATTACGTCTTAGAACGTTAATTTGAACGAGTTATAAGAAACTAATGAATAAAAATACAAAAAAAAAGTTTTAACCGAAAATTTAAACAAAAACCTAACTGTGATTAAGATTAATTAATTATTTACAAATTAATTAAAGTTAACTTTAATTACAACGAACTAATTACAAAAGAAGAAGGGATGAACTCCGGCTTGACAGTCGGTTAGAAGGAAACTTTCCGAAATATGATTTTTTTTTCAAACAAGATAAAAAGTTCGTTGATAATATAAAAAAAATTGCGTGACCATAGCTATTAGTCCACATTTCCTTTGTTTTTATATAAAATCCTACCAAAAAACTATTTTTTTTTAAATAAATCAATTATGAGTTTTTCTTGAATTTTGCTTAATAGCGTACGAGTATATTTAGAAATTATCTTTATAGGAAACCCGACGTTACTTGTCGTCTTTTCGGAATCTCAAAAAAAATGTTTATTACTAATATACGCGATTATTTTCGTTTAATTATTTCATTAATTATATAAAATATATAAAAATCTCTAAAATCAAATGTCTTATAACTGAAAATCTATATGTAAACAAAATGTTTCTTTGACAGATCGTAATCGCCCTCGTCGCCGCAGCGGTATGCGCTGAAGAGGCTAAAAAGACCGAGAAGCGTGGTCTATCCGGACTGGGCTATGGTGGACTTGGTTACAGTGGAATCGGCTACGGTGGCCATGGGCTCGGCTATGGTGGTTACGGAGGTTATAGCGGTTACGGAGGATATGGAGGATATGGTAAGAATTTTCAATCATGAATTTTCTTTTAAAGTTATATTTGGGACAGCAGAAAATCGGATATTTTGTATTTAATTTAGTAGTTTCATTTCAATATTGACTTCGATCATATAAACACTACACTTTATGTTAAGAAGGAGAAACAGCAAACCCCAAAACCCATAGATAATAGTTCAGCTTTTAAATACTTAAAACAGCATTTTGACTCTATTAAAATTTGATATAACGCAATCTTGATAAAACTTCCATGGACCATCTGCAGTTCAGGGAAAGTTTAAATTGACCAAAGGCGTTCCGTTCACGTCTCGAAGCGTGAGAAGCGTTCCTAGTTCCTTACTATTTTGCATTCAGTGGTTTGCGGGTGATTTTCTTGAAAATTTTACCGTTCGAAGAAAATTTCCCGAGTAAGTTCTTACGATTGAGTCTAACATTCGTTTTGAAAATCTACTTCCAATTCCGATATTGTGTTAAACTTAGATGGAAATTTGTTTTAGTTTGTTACTGAAATTGTTTTTTTTTTGTTTTTTGTATGTAAACGCAATCGTTGTGAGTTATTATATTAGTAGTACAAACTAGTATATACTAGAGTGGGGAAATGAAAATTACTCAGATGAGACGCGGCGTTGAATTTCGCCAGTCAATTCGATTATTGAGAGTAAAATAGGAAACGGAATTTCTTTACACTATTGTTACCTACTTGCTTTGCCATATGGGAAAAAGCTTTAAACTGCAAATTTGCTAAAACGCTACTGTCGAAAATACACTAACAAAGTAGAACATTCGATCGCTTATAAATATTTAATAAAAAAAAAACAAAAACCCAATTATTTTTTATTCACATAAGAAATTTAATCAAAATCGAAACCCTGTCCCCAATCTTGTTTCAAGTAGAACCTTAATTTGTTGTTAATTCGAAGCAATAACGAACGAGCTGAACTTGCTAAATCGAATAAGAGACTCTCCGATTAAACTTTGAACTGTCGTATAAATTGCACAATTCTAGAACAAACAAAGGATACGTTAGAGCAACATTAGCAATGCAATAAAATAGCTGTAAACCGTGGAATCATTGTGAGAGATTAATAGTGAAGAGCGTTCGATTCTAATATCCATTATCTTAGTAAAAGATATTATATATAACATTTTGATTACAAAGTAATATAAAAATTGACATATATTTCACTATATAAAAGTTATTGTTACATTAATACCGTCATCGCGTAGTTACTGTCAGTTACCTAGGTACCTCTATGTATTTATATTATCTAGAACTGATTTTGATGAAACTTAGAGTGCTCCCTTATTTCGATTACACCAACTCTCTCTAGATATAGTAATTTTTTTGCGAATTCTTTGGACGAAAATACTAGCAATATTAGAGGACATGCTTAGAAACTGGCAACCTCCTTTATATAAAGTCGGTTAAAAACAAAACCAACACGTCATAAAACATCTCACTCATACAACCCTCATACAAGCCAGACAACAGTATGTCAAAACGTACATTACCAGTTAATTTCATCCACTTAGTCTACATACAAAATGTCTTGAGTCTACCAGCATTTATCTGGAGGCAATAAACACTTGCTTCTCAGCCCTGTCTCTTTAGAAACAACCCTTAGGTGATGTATACATGTTTAAATAACCACGATGATTAAGGCCAACTGTTGGTTACATGACCTTAATTACATATGGACTTATGAATGTAGTACTGAAAATGTCTTACAGAATGGGTTAAGGATTTTTTGATGTTGCTTGATGTTAAATAATAATATTGAATCAGCTTCACGCTGTATCCCGCGCACAGCACGGTAGGATGACGGAACTTAGTGTTACAGTGTACACTCCGTTCTCCAATTTCGCGCCACTTTCCCTGCTTTGCCTCGACTAGACTTTACTAGAGTAAAGAAATGAAAATATAAATTTAAATAAATATTTCATTTCTCCCAGTGGGAATCGACCCTACAACCAGTAGCTCTTACAGTCATACTTTGTGCCCCTGCATCACGACTGGCTCAAATATTAATTAATAATATTGTAATTTTTATATCAAAAAGAGCAACTATTGAACTGCTTTACGAGCGGGTAGAAGCGACATGTTCATTGGACCATTCAAAAATTGCTCGGAGAAGTCCATTTGAGCTGAGAAAATTTAGAATTTGAATTTGTATATATTCGTGATACCATAGAATAGTAGTGGGGTTCGATCGACACTCAGGGTAATGCTTAACATTAATTATCTCTTAATTCCAGTTAAGTGTTTTAAAGTACGAGTACATCATTTAATCGTATATAACTAAAAAATGGCTGAAGACCAAGTGCGAGTCTTACAGGTAGATCAACGAAACGATACATTAGAGATGTATCGTTTCTAGCTCCAGCTCTCACTTTATTTCTCTCTCTTTGCCTTTGTGAATGAAAAAATTAACTAAAAATCTGGAATTACTAATTATTCTATTTGGGACATTCCTTCAAACAATATAATTCACACGACGTACACTACCACTAATTGCCAAGTACGTATACAATTTGATGTGTTTATCTTGTCGATTGCCAGTCAGTGTCACAGGGCATTATACGAATACGGCGAACGTGGGAATATGAAAATACTTGACACACATACGGACAAGCATAATTATTGTAATAATGCATTTCCTTATAGCCAAGGCGTGGGTTTGACTAAAAATTGTCAACAATTTTAGATTTTCAAGTTAGTGTTATATTTATACGAAAAAACTAAAATATTAAATATTAAAATTTGAGGCCACTGGCACGTGGCACTGGGGTGGCTTGCGACTGTAAACTCTAAAGATTGTGAGTTCGATACCCCCTTGTGGAAAAAAAAGAACAATGCAAAATAAATATTAATTATTACCTATTACTATATATATTAAATAAAAAGTAATAATTAATATTTAGTACTTATAGGATATATATTATTATAGGAAATAAAAATATTAACTGAAGGATTTTTCCAATAAAACAACAATAGTCACGCAATGTGAGCGCAAGTAATACTTTTTTCGGTAAAAAGTGACCTTAACATTGAATTCGATCTCGGATCCGACACGCTCGTTCGGTTTCGATTACGATCTAAATCGGTTAACAGAATCATTGGGCTATGAATGACTGACCAGATTTTTTTTTCTATTGAAAAAATTTACTTGGCAAACATATATTTAAGATTTTATTCGTTTTAATTGTTTTTTTTTAGTAAGTAATTAGTAAGTAAGCAAGAAAATTTGAAGAATTATTCAATTTAAATTACTTTTAGCTTCATGCAATTGCTGTACATACCTACAGTATTTAAATTGTAGTACATTAAATATCATTTTAAGTAAGTAATACGCTTAAGTATAAGTAATACGCTTTCATTAACTCGACTTGTTACTTTGTAACAATGAAATAAAATCTTAAAAAATGAATTTGACTGATTTATAATAATTGTGGCAAATTGTGAAAGCTAGCCACTCCAGAAAATGGGGATCGGAGTGTCTTAACTCTAAGTTCCCTCTGCCTACCCTCTTGTGCGGGATATAGCGAGAAGCTGTATGACATATAATAATTGTTACTGTATATACTTCACTTAAGGTGATATGTCCGGAAAGTAATTTATCTGCAGGTTTAAATAGAAAAAGCGAAAAAAAAGCAAACATTTTAATTATTTACAACTGTCAACAGCCGCCCCAGTAGCTGTCAGCAAGGTGTCATACACCACTGCCCATGGAGGTTACGGCGGATACGGCGGACTTGGCGGATACGGCGGCTACGGCGGATACTCCGGCCTTGGTAATTGTCGTGACGAAATTATAACTACTAGTCTTACTAGTGTAGCTCATTATGTTAAAACAGTTTATAATTACTTTAAAGAGTTAAATAATCGTAAATAGAAGAGACGAAAATCTTATATTTTTTTTACATGTTGATTTTCATTTTGTTTTTTTTAAAAGTATAGACAATTAGAAAAAAAAATGATCATTTTTCTGTCCATAGAACTGGAAACCAGCTAAAAACGATATATTCCTTTTTTTGACTTTGTCTTAATGAAAAATATAGAAACACAACCATAGTGATAATTTGACAAACTTAACTTGGCTTTTTCTATAGTCTACTTCTATATTTAAATACAGTCTACTTATATTTTCTAATAACGTTCATCTTACAGGCGGTTATGGAGGTTACGGCCATGGTGGTTACGTTAGCGCACCTTTAGTCAGCGGCCATGGAGGTTACGCCGGATATGGTGGTTACGGACTTGGCGGTTACGGAGGATACGGACTTGGCGGTTACGGAGGATACGGACATGGCGGTTACGGCGGACTCGGATACTATGGACATCATTAAGCTGCCTCTGCCTCTGTTCTCAAAGTTGTGTTCATTTTCACTAATACTCCATAATAATAGGCCATTGATATTGATATATTGATGTTAGGAGCGTCCCATGACAATATATTTTGTAATTGCATAACACCTTGTACCTTCTCCTAATTAAATATTTATGTGATATTTTTACAACGAACTTTTTGTCAACATTTTGTAAATATGTAATAAAAGTTATATTATATTACTTATTTTTGTGTTTTTCTACTATACACACACTCTCAGAAGGAACAGAACACACACACAGAGAATAAATAGCCAGAGGAAATGTAGTGATAAGACACGACGAGTATGTACGTATACGTACTTTATCTTACCAAAGAGGAGACACGAGCGAGAATCGAACTTACCACCGTCGCGCCACTGCGGCACAATCGTCTCTATCCTATATTTATCATATAATCTTTCATATTTACTAAATCTTTAGGAAAAGAGGAAAAGTGTTTGATACTAAAGTAAAGTGGGGGCGTTAGTTCCCAAAGGCACGGTTACGAGTATGAAATATTGTTCCTTAGTTACATTTACTGCTTTCTTCGCTTCTCTTAGAAACATTATGTTATAAGTGTTCAAGATTAATGGAGAATATTATTTAACGCTATATATAGAAAATATGTTGATTTATTTTTTTATCTAATATAATACTATGAAATTGCTCACTGGTAGAAGAAATGCGGCTTCTGTTCCACCATTTAACATGATATGTTTCTAAAATTGGGCGGAAAGCGGAGAACGGAATGAATTTATAATAGACTTCCTATGCCTACCCTGCTATGTTGAAAAAATGTGAAGAATTTTTTTTTGTAACAGCTTCGATCATATGTTTTAAAATTTGCTTCACTACCTACCTGCCTTAGTAAGTTGAAATTTGGAATGGCAGAAGGAACCTGAGAGCCTAGTGTCATCCACTCCCATTAAGTCACTTCCGTTCACCACTTACCGCCGTATTCTCGAAGCATTGCGTGTTGAATGGTGGAACTCAACACCGCTCTTTACGTTACCAGAAAGAAAAATAATATATAAAATAATAATAATAAACATAAAACTATATAAATCAGTTATCTATTTTCAACATTAAGTGGGCTTAAAGCATCTCAGCTGCGATGGCGGAAACATTTACACGCCATTACGGAGCCATGAAATATTGCTTCTTAGTCTCACATTTACGGCTTTCTTCTTCGCATTTCGTTATTATTTCTTAAAATTCCTTTCCCTGCTCTCGTTTAACTAAGTGCCGAATTAATTTTATCAAAATACAGCAAACCATTTTGTGGAGAACGGAGTGTCTTAACACTAGGTTCTCTTTGTCTACTCTATGTGGCATACCCATAGAGCGTAAATCTAAAAAATAATAACTTAAATCAATACAATTTAAACTAAAGAAATATACAGAACAATCCTTTCATCGTCTAAACTATTTATCCTACAACACTTTCCACTTCAAAAACCAACGCCATAAGGGGTATTAGCATAAATGAATTATTGAGCATGCAAAATAACGGCACGAAACATGTATAATTCAGAAACACCCGAACTTTAGGTGCCACAAATGTAGTGAAACTGCGACTGGGTATCTTTAAAAGAATCAAAGAATCTTACAAATATATAAATAGAAACATATATTATTAAGGCCGTTGTTGCACAGAGGCACAAAAATGCGACTGTAAAAACGACGGTAGTGGGTTTGATGCCCACTCGGGGACTGAAATATTTAATATTTTGCTCTAACGAGGCAAAGCGCAGAGTTGAGTTTCGCCGCTCACGTAATGCCTTAAAAATATATTTACCGGTCTATTTGTTCCAAATGAAGTTGAATTTTGCTGTTTTTAAGTATTTTAGAACTTTAAATTAGTTTAATGGTGCATTCAATAGGCAATATAATTTAATTAAATAAGGTAAATTAAAGAAACAAGTTGAGTCTATAAATACAAAAAATATGTGTAGCGCCTGAAAAAAAAATCATAGCACTTCATTTTACGTATATATTGCCTAAAAATTTTTGCAGGCGCTAGCAATTAAAATTTAATATGATAAACAAATATTATGAAAAATCTGCAACGTCGTGCATACGTGGCGAATACGAAATACATGGTAATTACTATGTGACGTTGGAAGTTTGCCAAAAGTAATTTCCTTTTAATTCTAGCCAAGCATTCATATGGAGGGTTGCGCTTTATAAATAGGTACAGTTGGTGTCGCCCATTTTTCATAAAGCTCGTTAAAATAACGTGAAATATACATTCATTATTCGTTGTGGTCCACTTTTTTAGAGTACCCTCTGTTCATCCTAACATAGTTGTTTTACTTAAATTTGAGTAATGGAACGTGAGTTTTCGTTTAAATCAAATGTCAGGTACAACTAATGTAATTTTTCTTTGAACTAGTAGAGAATGAAGAACCAGGTTATGAGCAATGGAGAATTAAGTTATCCATTTTCATCTACAAAATTATTCTTTGGAGGTCAGTCATAACGCACAGGTGCACATGCGTATGACTGTAAACATGACAGGATTCGATTCCCACTTGAGGAAATTAAATATTCTAAATTTTTACTTCTCATTTCTTCGTGGCGTTGAATTCCGCCACTCAACATACAATGCGTCCAGAATTCGTCGGAAAAGTGAAGAGCGAAATGTCTGAACACTAGACTTCCCCTGCCTAAAGCGTAAAGCTGAAAAAAGGAAGTTATGCTATATATCGTAAGTACGTTTTACCTATACAAATATACTTCAATCTTTATTGCTTAATTAAATTTCAAGAGCTTGAGAGGTTGTGCTAAGTAAAGGGTTGATAAATTACGGTCAAGGTATTTATTCTGTTTAAAATATATGGCGACAATTTGTTTAGGCCATAGGGGTGCGAGACTGAAGTCTTTGGTAATAAGCTATAGTTGCCTATTTATGAAATAAACAGAATTAAGAAGTTTGTGTTTTCATATACTTAATTGTAATACTCATATATCCGTATATGAGTGAGTAAGCTTTATTAAAATTGCCTTGTTATACTAATTTGATCAACCCTGACCCTTTACAGTATCCATTGTATACATATATATATACAGTATACATTGCTCTGAAATTTTGTATTAAAATTTCAATTCTATTGACAATTAACTATATATAGCACTTATACGGCGTATAACGCCGACATTTGGTAGATGGCGTTCCTTGAGATCTTATAATTCCCGAAAAGAAAGTTACGGGCGGTCACTTGTTATATTATTTTAATAGGCTTAATTGAAGTACCTACCTACTTCTTAATTGTACAAAGTTTGTGTACAAGCTCAGTCGGGTCGTATTTGTATTTAATTAATATATTCATTTTCCAGTCTACGCAAAAATTGAAGTAAATTCCAAATTGGGGAAAAAATATTTTGTTTCTCGCTCTAATAACAAGACCAAACACGCAATGTCGAAAATTTGGCAAAAAGTAGGGAAAAGGTTGACCTAACACTAGGTTCCCTTCGTCTACCCTACTATATGCGGGATACAAAGTGAAATTAAAAAATATTAGTAACATAAATATTGTTTTATCAACAAATATAAAGTTATATTCAGTAGTGATAATGAAATTTCCTGCAATCAGTGCTGGTGTTTACCGCGGCACCCGCTGCAATGCGATATAGACTACGCTTTAGAGCTACTAAACCAGCGTTAATAGTATGATGGCAGTCTTTTTTTTGTAAATGTAAAAAAACGACTAGAGACTAAAGTTGACGCCAGTCGTGGCGCAGGGTCACAAGGGTCCGACTGTAAACGCTACAGGTTGTGGGTTCGATTCTCATTCGGTTGATGAAATTGTTTTAAATTTGTATTATTATTATTATTATTTAATATATTTCATATAATTTTCATTTAATATTATATTTACTATTATTTCTGGCTATGGTAACAAGACAAAGCGTGGAGTTTCAGCCCTCAATACGTAATGCCAGAAAGTGGGGACCAGAAAAGACAAGTGGAAACAACACTGTTTCCAGACACATGTCTTTACTAGGTTCCCGCGTAAAGCAAAAATTATTGGAGCAAATGAAAACTTTTCTTATGTACTCCATCTTAATCCCATTTAGAATGAACATGAGCTTGCCTAAATAGTGATTGGTCATATATGCAAATCTCACTTAGAAGAATATTTACATCATCATTTCGGTATATCCACTCAAGACAAAGGTGTATTTGTTTTTCAAGTATTTTGTTTTTTTTATGGAGAACAGAGTGGCCAAACACTACAGTCTTCATTAGGCTCCATAAAGTAATGTCTTCATTATTATCAAGAGAGTCTTCATACTTTATATATATAATCTACCAGACAAGAAACCCCAGTTTCCAAAGTCATTAAAAAACGTAATGGAAAATAGTAAGCAAAGTGACTTATCTTTATATTTCCCTTTGCCTTGCCCTTAAAAACACTATAAAATGCAATTTTCATAATTTAAAACCTTCTTCATAGCCCACAAGGGGAATCGCTACAACCTGCACCGCAGCAAATATTAGAATCAGACATGTTTCCTTATAAACTCGTATATTTATACTTCTCTCAGTTTAATCGTGTTTGATATTCAATATTGTATTAAAGAAAACATACTGTTAAGTACTTTTTATTGTTATAATTTTGCTTATTATTTTAGTATTCTTTATTTCTATTATGATATATACCTACTTAATAAAGAGAACGAGGACATGAAATCCTTCTTGATTTCCTCGATAACGAGGCAAAAAGCGGCGTTAAGTTCCGCCACTCAACACGCAATGACTCCAGAATTCGGCGGAAACTAGAAAACGTAAGTGACTTAATGGCATCATGTGTCTTAAAACTGTCCACTCTCCGGTACACTCTGCTTACCATTGCCTAAAAAACTGGGAGAACTCATTTTCTTTTTCAAATTCTACCTCAATTTTGTTTCAGTTTCACATATTAGACAGAAACACAGAGAGGATCTGGTATCAAATCACTAAGTTCTTCGAGATTTATATTAACGATTTATAATTCGATAGAATTTATATTAAGTACTAGAATTTATAGTTATATTTCCTTGGCAAAATATTATATTAAATTTATTAAATAACTTAAAGTCAATTTTGCTTTCGACGAAAGAAGTAGACGAGGCAAACGAAGCTCTTATAAATAAAGTTTCTGAAGCAGTACCACTTTGCGAATCTTAGGTCAAAACGCTACTTATTAAAAATATCAAATGCAACGGTGGCTTTTACAAATGCTATGTTAAAGTATTGAGTGGCGGTACTCAACGCCGTACTTTCAGACGCTGTTCCCCTAAGCTTCGACTGACCCAATGACTATAATGTATTTTTTTTTGCTTCACGCCGAATCCCGAACATAGCATAGGCAAGTGGGACCTGGGAACCAAGTGTTAGGGCACTCTGATGCCATTATGGCACTTCCGTTCCATATTTTCCGCCGAATTCTCGAAGCGTTGCGCGTTGAGCGGAACTCAACGCCACGGGCCTGTAATGGTTACTTATCATTTGAAGGTCATTATGGCACAGAATCATAGGGTCTTACTGTAAGCGTGCGTAATTGTATGTTCAATCCCCACTCGAGAAATTGATTATTTACCTTAATAAATTATTTTCATTGTAATGTTTTAATCCAAAAAAAATCTAATTGTGTTGATATAACAGAGTGCATAAATTAAATTAATATATCCAGTAACACTCGCGCAATCAAAATAAATCCATTTATCAAAATCAGTTCACTGATTTAATAATTACAAGGGAACAAAAGAACAGACATACATACATAACCGTCAAAGACATAACCCTCCTCGAGGGTTTCGGTTTCGGTTAAAAAATACTTATTAACTGTAGCCATACTTAGAATAAATTTATTTTAACATATTTGAAAAATAATAAAAAGACTTAAAAACTTTAAGCTTACGCTCAGCTCCAACGTCAAATTTGCCGCAACCCTCAAAAATGTAGATGGCATTTAGAGGAGCAACTTAAATTGGTATCTCGTTGTGCCCTCGACGTGACGTCTTACCCCACAATATTCTCAAGATTGCTATTCCTGCTGCTGAAAAGATAAAAGAGTACGCTTTTACCGTTTAGCCTGAGTAAAGTTTGTTTGTTAAGAAAAATTCTTTGTGTGTTTCTTTTAAAGATTACTTTATTAATGTAATCCTATTTATATTATAAATTTACTTACGACCCATACTTATAAATATCTATGAAAAAAAAATCCTTTACTTTCATTTGAATGTATAACCATATACATATAGATACATCTCGATACAAAATATAATAAGTCAGTCACCATTAGCATATTATTTGGTATAATGATTTTTAACCGACTTTACAAAAAGTTTATCCGCTCGATGACCAAATACAAAAATACATATGTAAAGGCTGTCCTATTTAAATGAGATCTATTCCAATGTAAGGAAAAGTCGAAGTTAGTTATTAGTTAGTCAACTAAATCGGTTAAAAGATTTTGAGATATCCACGTATTGCAGTTTTAAGCCCGATCACCAGCGAAAGCGGAGCGAGCCCGTTAAAAACTACGCTAAACTCGAAAGAGTAGGTACACTACACATTTATATTTTCACTAATAAATAGTGGTGGATTGGTGGAAAAGACAGAGAGAATAAAAACAGTTGAAATGAAATCGCTCAGTTCCAGGGAGCGGGGCGAACTAATTACAAAATACGAGACTCTAGGTTGGTGGAAATCTGAACCTATTCTATTTACAAGAAGTCCCGACTAAGCCTAATCCTTTCATTTCTCTTTCCTGATGGAAACCGGGCTTTAAATTTATTAAATTACTTTTAATCCACAAATCAAATGTACAGATTTAAAGCCTTCTTGGCGCAGGGGCACAAGGGTGTGACTGTAACGCGACGGTTGTAGGTTCGATCGCCACTCGAAGGAATGAATTATTATTTATTAATATTTTCATTCCTTCGCTCTGGCACCAAGCCTAACGACCGGCGTTAAGTTCCGCTACTCACCACGCAATTCCTCAAAAATTCAGCGGAAAGAGGGGAACAGAGTGTCTTAATTAGTTCCCTCTGCCTATTTCAAAATATACAGATTTAACTTAACTTGTCAAAATTTAATAGTTTCCTTGACATTCTAATTGCATATTGAAACTGGCAAGATAGATAACCAGATGTATAACACGGAGTGCCCTACATATTGTGAATACGATGCGCCTGACGAGTATTTATTTTGCGTGATGTGAACTCGCTGAATCGATATTTAGCTAAGAAAAATAATAAGAATTTAACTTAGCATTAAATCTTATCTTTCAGCGGATAATGGGGAAAAGAGTGTCTGAACATTAGGTTCCCAGGTTCCCTCTGCCCACCTCTGTGTATCTCTACGTACGTGAATCTAATTTAGCTTTACGCTGTATCTCGTCTCTAGTAGGCAGAGGGAATCTGAAATTAAGACACTCCGTGCCCCATTTTCGGTCCCATTTTTCAGACATTGCGTGAAGAGTGAACTCAATTCCGTCTCACAAACCATTAGATGCTTACCACTGTGCCATGATAGTGTCCACATTAAATTCTCCTTGACCCTCAGTTTAAATGTCTTAAAAGTATATTATATCGATATAAGGTGTCACATCTCTAAACAGTGCAAGGCACCGCAATGGACGATGCAATCTCCATTCAGAAGCGCCGACACCGCGAACTCAACGCGCTCTAATGGCAACACTCACTTATCACACTGGGGTCCATGCTATGGGTCCCAATTTGCTGAAATATATTATGTAACTATATACTTATATAGGAATATTCTATAATATTGATAAATGATGAAAAAATATATATATATAATGTGATTTATATCAGGGTTTGGTATTGGATTAAATTAACTAAATTTATTTCTCTTATATTATAATAAATATAATTAAAAGCACAATTACAATATTATGTACAAATGTAGCAAATTACCTGTAAATAACAGAAACTATACAATTAAAGTTAATTATTCGTCTCTCTCTTTTATCTATTATTTTTATCCAATTTGCTTTGGTTTATAGTTATTAATCTTATATAGCTTTTATCTTCACACGTATTTACTTTTTTATTCCTATGACGTGGCTCTCAATTAATTATAAACATCCGTCGGGTGTCTCTGGGAATAAATTCTCTTTACATATATATATTGATCTTTATATCAAAAATACAACGAGCTTTCTCATTAGAAAGCTCATTAGCTTTCCTAAGCGTTCACTTCGAGGTCGAATAAACAAAATATTGGTACGAAAACAAAGGCATTTCTTGTAAAAAAATTAAACAATTAATTCTACCCAAGCAATTAAGATTCGGCTAAGATAGGCTATTTTTAGGCCCCTTCCGCTTTACTATAAAAGGGCGGACGATTGTTTATTTTTTTATTACAAAAATGTCTATACTGATATTGATTAAGTTCGCCCTCGTTTTAATACTGCACATAAGAATCAAACCTGCAACATAATTATAAAGAAACAATAATTATTTTTCGTCGTTTTCATACCTTAATCATACAGATAACATTTCGACATTTCGTTATTTTTTCAAGATTCTGATAAAATTATGCTTTTAGAGTAAATATAAGCTTTACCCAAGTTTCTAGTACCTACTGTGGAGAGCGGAACTGAAGTACATAAGGGCGTTAGAAGAAAATAAATAAAAGGTAGAGACGAGATGAACAATGGAATAATATTAGGACAATGTTATTATGGTTTTATAAGAGTAATTAAAAAATCATTAAAATTAAATCAGCTTCACGCTGTATCCCGCACACAGCAGGGTATACAGAGAGAACCTAGTGTTAAAACACTCCGGTCCCCACTTTAAGTTGAGTTCTGGAGGCATTGCTTGT
>FASU01004777.1:0-11008 GCA_001486225.1 Heliconius pardalinus sergestus | reverse complement strand
TGACGTATCACTTAAATCTCCCTCTCAATGTCTTCTAAGTGATAATGAAAAACGTATTAAGTGGCGTTTAACCAATTATCTTACATTTACTTAAATGTATGGAGTTGGTATGATTATGATGAAACGTAATCAACGACCCTCTCTTACGAAACAGCATGAACAGACTTTACTAAACTTTAATTATAACGTTACTTCATTGGCAATTTTATTAAAAAAAACCTCACGTGCACATTTGAGTCACAAAACATTCTGTCTCTCCATACCGTTATGCTACTGTATATGGCATTCTCCAGCTATATAAGGAATGCCTGCAAAATCTCGAGCTTCCTAGAAACGCAGTCGTCTTGCAGGTGCCTTATATGACTTTTTAACCACACGCTGAGACTGTCGTCGTGCGTAGGTGATGTAGAAACTAACGGTTTGATTAAAGTTTCTTTTTGTATTGAAAAAAAAAACTTTAAATAAAACCTTGTCGTATATTTCAGGTATAGTGTATATATATAGAAATGGTGAGAGTGTCAACACACTCCGTCGTCCGTTTTCCGCAAGTCTTCAAGGCATTGCGTATTGTGTGGCAGAATTGAAATTCACGCTTTGTATTTCTAGAGTAGAGCAATGAAAATAATTCATGCCCCCGATTGCGGATTGAACCTGCAACCATCAGATTTACAGTCAGACGCTGCTTCACTGCGCCACGATAGCCTCAATTACTAATTGATGTCTCATTATAGAATGCTATAGAGTTTTTTTTCTTAGCATCTGTATAAATCTTATTCACTCTAGACTAATACTTCCGTTGGGATTGTCAATCTCATCCGGTGAACCGGTTAATGGTTGTTAAATAGTAAAATTGTAAATGAAACCGAAACGGGTTTTTTGACCGGATATTGATATGTTGCCGTTTCGTTTATGTGTTATCCTGCCAGTTACCGTTGTAGTATTATACATATATTCTTGATATTTTATCTTTGTTTCATCTAAATTCGTTCAGTAGTTTTTGCGTAAAAATAGAACAAACATACATACTCACAAACCTTCACATTTATAATAGCAGTTGAGGAAGTTTTCATCACAGATTAATAATGATTATATACTAAACTTCAACGACCAATACTTATTTATCAAACATAGTAATAATGTCGGCACAATATTAATTCATAAATATTTGTTATTGAATACTTAAGTACATATTCCACCGGCTATTACCTCGATGAGCGAATGCCATGATGTCAATATTGTATGACTTCATCGTCCGAATTCTTAGAGGCATATTGAAATATGCGGTTTTTTTTATTCAGAAAGCTAATAATATATGACGCATGCTAAATACCTGTCATTACATGGTTCGCAGGTTCGATTAACTTTGTGGGTTATTAATTTGCTTAGTCGTTTTAGTTGTATAAACTAGATTTTTCCTGTAGCTTCGTTCGCATGTTTGAATGAAAATAGCTAAGAATTGTGTGTTACATTGCTCCACTCTATTCCAGCTAGAAGAAGCTTTCTTTCTTCTTGGAGTTTTTTCATTGACAGTCACACCCTTCTACCATCGGGCCACCTCGGCCTCGTAACTGTTTTACCAATATTCATTTATATTATATATTTATAATATTTTAGACAAATTGTGTATTTTTGTGTATAAACATTTTGAAGCAAAATAATTTTGCTACTTTGTTACACCATAGTGAAATAATTTTAATATTACCCTAATCCGTATTCGAACTCTTAACCATCCCGTCGACTCCGAGACATAATAAAGTACTAATAATGGCTCTGAAGTCACGAACCAAGTCCCTCTCGGAACCATAAGTTTACTCCCTAAGTAAACTAAACCGCTTTCTCCACGATGAACCCACGAAACCTCGTGGAGTTATTACAATCGTGGCTTCTCAGTACATCTGATAGCTACGAGTGTACCACGATCTAATGAGACGTGCTGAGATCGCTCCCTTTGAAATTGTATTAAAAGCAATATTTACTTTTGTTTAGTATTAAATTGTAATATACTAGCTGGGTTTTAGCACCCGTGGGGGAACGGAAATTTGTATATGGTGGCAACTCTGACAAAATGTAGGTACAGATGGGGTATATCGAAAAAAAAAAATATCTCTCAGCTACACGCTGTATCCCGCACACAGCAGGATAGGCAGAGAGAACCTTGTCGTTAGACACTCCGTTTTCCATATTCCGCCGAATACTGAAAGCAGAATAATACAAATTATTTGGCTGACTATAGCATAAACACACAATTTAGTTTAGTAAGTCACGTTTGTGAGTTTCCACGAGTCCACGAGTCGTCGCCCATTCGAAATACCAATTAAACGTACAAAGACGGTCAGATCGCTATACGATTGTCGACAGTGCAGTGGGAAAGAGAAATACCAATTGTTTCCACTATCTCGATCTCATCTGATAAAGAATAATTTATATGTTGACATATCAATGTCCTTTGTTGGAAAATTGAGAGGGTTATTGTTTATCGTGGCTTTTATTTTGTAATTAATTGGAGAAAAAGTGAAGATTTTAAATTTTTTTAATACTTAAGTTTCCTCACTTTATTCAGCAAAATAAGCTGAGGAATGCGAGATACAGCGGGATATTAAAAAAAGTTCTTTTAAAGTCGTTATACCTGCATTTTTGGGTAATTACGTCGTTACATTTCGCTAGCTACCTAAAGTGGTAATATCGATTGCTAAAATTGTACTGCATTGGCATTTTCATGTAAGTCGCACTAATTACAGTTATTTAAGAAATTGTAAGATTTTTTCAAAAATTACATATAAAATGTAATGATATTTAATTTTTTTTCAGTTATCGTTTTATTTCGATTTCACGAGTATGTCTCACATTCTATTACAGAAATAGCTAACTAGTAGATTATATTTCCGCCCCATACTGCCGAACTTAATATTAACGGATATGAACTTACATCTACAATTAACATGCAGGCCCGTCTTAAAACTAGGACTTGAAAACTAGGTTCCTTTTATTATCTATAAAATGTTAAATTTCTTATTCAGTGTATAATTTTATATAGATCGCTATCAGTCTGGCGCCTAATGTCCGCAAGATTCCTATTTTGGTAAATCAATAACCACTTTCAACGTCTGTAGGCACGTCGCTTAATGATATTATGATGATATCATAGTTTTGATTTTGATTTTTTTTACTCTATGGTATTTAATCTCATATACCACGGTACACAAAGAGGACGTAGTGTTAAGATACTCTGTTCACTACTTTATACCTTTTTACTGACCTATAGATAGACGCCAGTCGTGGTGCAGAGGCACAAGCGTGTGACTGTAAACGGAGTGTCTTAACACTAGGTTCCGAGGATACTTCTGCCTACCTTGCTATGTGCGGGGTACAGCGTGAAGCTACAAAAATAATATTAGTTTCATACTTTTAATTATCCTATGAGATGAGGTTTAATCAAAAGCATTATTCACTTGTCATCGTTTTGGTCGAACTTGAATGCGAAAGACAATGCGTTGATTGTTTAGATGATTTGAAGTTGGTAGATAAAATGTAATAAATTTATAGCTTATTTATTTTGTTTGTAGCTTTATTTAATATCTATTTAACATGATGCCGTCGCTGCGCAGTGGTTAGCTGAGGAAATGGTTGTAGGTTTGATCACCACTCGAGAAAATTAATATTGTCTCTTTATTTTATTTACTGAAGTGGTGTTTGTACATATAAATCACTACTGTAATTACTATGCATATTTTTTATTCAAAATAATATGCTCTTTTACTGAAAACACTTCAATTATAGTAAATTATACGACCGAAAGTTTTTTTGTTAGATGCATATTAAGTCATTTTGGTATTGACATTTTAATATTAGGTTCGCATTATTAACTTGTCAATTTCGAAGTTCCCATGACGTGAAATACTTACCTGGTAAGCTTTTTAATAATGTGCCTACTAATATTTTATCGTAGTGCAATTTAGAACGACGTATTTTTCATAAAGAAATCAAATTACGTTTTCTAAAAAAATGTTTTTTTTTCCTAAGTGTCGAATTAAAAATATTTAAAATACCAAAAATATATTCATAATAATTATGGCGAATGAATATTAGTCGAACTTGTCGGCGTCTGTATTTCCCATATGATGTGGGGGTCTTTAAAAACAGAGTGAATAGGTATTTGTTTGGAAAGCGTGCATCACCCCAGCCCGCATCAAGGCTTTACATCAGGCTTTTACGTGTAAAAATCTTGAATGTAGCGAGCAAATTCTGTATGGAATGTTAATATGTTTATTAACCCTACGTGTGAGTGTATTCGGCTGTATTGAAACTCATAATAATAATTACTACACCGTGGTGTAGTAATTATTATTATGATTTATGTGAAAATTATATTTGTTTAGCGGTAAAACTCAGTGTATTATATCGTAACGCAGGGGCACAAGTTTGGGACTGTAAACGTGACGTAGTGGGTTCGATTCCCATTCGGGGGAATAAAATACCTCCAGAATTCGGCGGAAGGATATATCTGAATGGGAAAGAAGTGTTTTAAATTAGATTCCCAGGTTCCCTCTGCTTCCCCTCTGTGTGCGGTATACAGCGTGAAGCTGAATAAAAAACAAAAGAAATACAACTCATCAAGATATTAATCTCATATAGATTATATCACACCAGTGAGAATGGACTCCCGCTGTATAATTTGTAACAAGATTAGTGCAAAAAGTTTAATAGTTTCTTTAAAAAAAAGGATGTCCGATCCATATTTCACGACCCGACGTTGTTTCTCTACCTATTGTCTGATGATTTGTTTCACGACTGCGCAAAGTGGTTGGTTTAGATATTCAAAGGATTCTGGTCTCTATCTGCTTGCTAGCTTAGAGTGGAGAATTTGAAATTGCTGAAGCAAGCCTGTATTCGAAGGTTTATGCAATTCTTCATAATAAAACAATGATAGTATTGCTTTTTTGACAATAAATCAAGATTTTTGGTTGATTATTTTAAATATACCTTCGAGAAACTTGTTGGTATTTCTGTTTTTGAGGTATAACATTTTTGGATATTCTTTTAAGAGATTTTCGAAAATGTTAAATATTTAAGTTCGTATATTTCTGGCATATACTAAAGTTTACTTCGAAATTGTATATGTATATAGATGTATATGAAACTCGTAATAAAAGTGAAGCAAGTTAGAACTAAGTGAAGGCCCTGGCGCTCAAACGATGACATCATGGATTATTGCTTCGACTGTTCGCCCACGCACGCTATCTATCTATACATAAACCTTATAACGTATATATTTGCTTTTCGTACAGGTCAAAATTGCTTGAATAAATTTCTGATTTCTGAGCCAGTTTTGTTCTAAAAATATCGCATCTTTTCTTAAAATCTTCTAATTCTCTGGCTTTTTTTTGTGCGTTATTTTTTCGCGTAGGATAGGCAGAAAAATTCGTACATTCTAACAATAAAGAGTATGGATTTTGTATCCATTTTTCTTTGTTTTCCCTACAAATTCGAGAATTATATTTTATATTCTGTATTCCACACATATTAGGGCAGGTAGAGTGAACCTGGGAACCTAGTTTACAAAGTGTAATCAAAGTTATGTTTAAGCAAAATGTGATCATTGACCTACTGTCAGGTCATGGGGATCGTACCGCATGGCACCAAATTTACCCCTTTTTTACTCTACTATTAATTAAGCTAAATTAATATTAACACTGTATACTTCATTCCATTCTATTTGTTTTGTGTAAGATTTGTTAGTTATTTTAAATAATTTTGGGCTTCATTCTTGTTTTAATATTAATTATCTTTAAAATACGATATGCATGATATATTGCAGCTTAAAATATGTACAGGAACAAATTCTTGTGTATGTATCGTCTCACAGGATATTTCTAACTGTCCTTCTATTCCGAAAAAAAAACTTTGCCGTTTTTCCTTAAAAAATATTCGATATAAGTATATCTTCTAAAATCTTAACTCAGTGCTATTTACCAATGTAAAAAATAAAGAAAAATTAAAGGAAAGTAGAAATTATACAATCAACACTTTCTTGGACTATTCTTTGTCTTATGAAGCATGAACGTTACTTTCGTTCGCTCGACTAAGGAATATCTCGTGATCGATCTAGATTAGTGATGTCTCTTCTTTTTAATTCATGGAAATTATAATTACTTAATTATAGAAATAATTAATAACGAAATTGTATTTTTGTTTGTTGAATTGTCCATTTGTAGAGCTTTTCTGATAGTTATTTAAAAAAATTAAGGCCTAATGGTATATATTTTTGTTAAATACCACCTAGGACGAATAAATTTAGCGTATCATATAAGAGGCGTGTTTTTTAAATATTTTAATAACAATTTAAAGATATTATCAGTAGTAATATAAAAAAAAATGTTTTTGTATATCTCTTTGAGACCACCTGCGTGCTTTTTAAATGATCCATTTACCTATTATGCTGTAAGTACCTACTGTATCAGCAAGTAAGCCATGACACGAAAGAGCGCAGTAGAAAAGTTTCTGGCTATAAACGCGTTAGCTGTGGGTTCGATCCTTGTTCGGAGGAATAATTCAAATTATTTTCATTTCTCCGTTCTGGTACACAAAACGCGGCGTTGAGTTCTGCGACAACTCATAAATTAGTGGTGCCTGGAGAAGGTAATTTAATTCTTTTTTTATTATGAATTTTATGAATATTTATATTCGTAGAAATGTAAAATGGGAACATTTTTAAGTATTCTAGGAAATTGAAGCGCTAGACTCAGTGGTTCGTGACGAACTTATACAATCTTGTTGATATAACTTCTTATAAAATTGATTTTAGCTACGTAACTGTCATTCAAATTTCATTTAAACTTTTTCATTGCCAATTCTTGTTTTTCCTTATCCATTTTTACAAGCATTGATTCCAAATTAAAAGAAAAATAGAAGGTTAAATTTATTAACGTTATTTTGAAAACACAGTTCGAAAAAAGAGACCGTAACTGTAAAAAGAAATATGGTCAATTGTGTGGCGGAATCACGCAGCCAAGGTTCCGTACACATTTTAGGCCTCTTATAAAAATAAACCTTAATTTACCATTATTTATTTAATATAAATGTATGGAACAAGTTACTAAATGAATTATATCGTGGAATAATTGATTTTGCGTTGTTTTCTTTAATAGCAATCCAGCGTATAATTAAAACAGACAGGACATTAATGCGATAATTATATAGAAGATATTATGAAGATGAATGTATGCAAAGACAACATAATGTTCTTTTAATATTACCGTTTATGTCTATGGAACACATTAAATGATTTTATTAATACATTTATTTTGTTTTTATTGGTTCATTCTGCTTGTGCTTCGATAATTGTCTTATACACGCAATGCCTCCAGAATTCGTTGTAAAGTGGAGAACGGAGTGTCTTAACACTAGGTTATTTTAAATTTGTTGTTGTTTTTGTTAAAATTGTTGAATATATTAAAACTGCGCTGTTTTTGGTATATTAAATTGACACATGCTTGTGACTAGTAAGTGCTTAGATGTGACTTCCTCATGCTTTAGTTAAATTTGTAGCTGGACGTGGTCCAAGTGCTAGTATTGCAGGATATTATTTGGAATCTACACTTTTGATATTTGTATTTTATTTCAGAAAATGTAACTTATCATTTTTTCTTGCGGGGATGACTTAGTTAAACGTTTTGCTTTGTGTGTTTTTGTAATTGTGGGTTCGATTCCCATCGGCACACGGAGGACATCAATTATTTTCATTTCCTGGTTGTGTCAAAAAGACAGCGAAGCTCCCTCTGTCTGCCATGTTGTATTCGGGATATAGTGTAAAACTAAAAAAAACATACCATTATTTTTGTGTCTGATATATAACAAGACTTCCGAACACTGATGCCATAGAAAAAAATTACAGTTCTAATATAGCGTACACAAAATACAGAAAAATTTTAAAAAATACATCAATACTATTACCAAATCGTTCGTTTCCGCTTTCCTTTTGTCAAATGTTTCTAACGGAAGCAGTTTTAGTTTCGACCGATATCCAGGCCGGGCATATTTTGATCTGTGATTCACAGTTAGTCGACTAAGATAGATACATAGATAGATAGATGGTAGTAAGGCGTTACTTGAAGCGATCTCATTTTGGATGATTTACTTTTGTTAATTGCTTGCTAGATGGTAATTGTATGTAGACGTTTTTGTTTTGAGTGTATTCAATTTTGTTTTTAATATGATGTATTTGAAAATATTACATGTATATACTTTAGATTTATAGGGAAACGTTATCACTGAAAGCTACTATTAGTATATTTAACTTTTTAAAGTGTTATTCCTCACTCAGGAAAGAAAAATACTTTTAAACCCAGTTTCCGGGTTCAGTTAAAATTACATTCTTAAATGATCTATCTTTTACAGTATATTTTAATACAAAACCTTAACTATCACGTTTACCCACCAATGTCCATCAGCGCTGTAACGAGACACCTTAATTGGTATCTTTCTCAGACGGTATCTACTTAATAAATACGTATTGTTTGTATGTAAATCGTTCGATAGAGCTGTTACTCTACATATAGAGTATTGGCGTGTAATTGTTATATGAGAATCGTAAGTGTAGTGTCTTACAAGAATGGTCCGAGACCTTTTTTGTTCGGAGTTCATTCGAAGAGCGTGAGATAATACGTTTAGATTTAACTGCTTGTAGCTTGGGGAGTGGTAATTGATTTTTTTTCTCTCATATTTCTGTATGAGGAAGCTATAGGTGAAGAATAAATAATTTCTTTAAAGTTATGTTCTCAATTATACATCTTTACTACTCTTAGGTACTAGGAAAAAGGGCCAAAATCAATCTTTGTTACAGTTACTTTACGTATAAGCTAGTCGCACCTTGGCTTATCACAGTCTTACGAAAACTTACTTATTTTGAACCCAGATCTGCAATGTAGCATATTATTACTAAGCCATAATGGTCATAATTATTGTATATTATCAATAACTAAAGTTTTCTCTCTCTTTCCAGATATCAGACATAGTAGTAGGCCAAGAGCCAAACGTAACTGCCCGCGAAGCTCTCCTCAGCTGGGCGAGACGTTCCACAGCCAAGTATCCAGGGGTCAGGGTGTCTGACTTCACATCCTCGTGGCGAGATGGTCTCGCCTTCAACGCGCTCATACATAGAAACCGTCCTGATTTGATAGACTGGCGTAATATCAGGTAAGATGAGGGTGTTGTTTGTAATAAAATAATGTTTTTTTAGTTATTAAAGTTTAGAAAATATTGAATATCATAAAGATATATAGATTTTTTGGATTTAAATCTTAAATCTGCAGAATTGAAACATCCGTACCTGTATTTCTATTTTCTGAAGTTTCCGTATTAAATATATTTTTAACTGATTTGATTTTAATCTTAAGATCTCAAGGCTAATAGTTTTCAGAAACAGATTTTTAATGAATATTTATGAAATAATATGAACAGTAATTCATGTAGGTACTATGTACAATGTACGATACATCGTAAAACTTTTAAAATATTATTTTCTTATAATTATATAGTGTTTCTTGAAAATATGTTATTGTAATGTCAAATGAAAATGAGTTTTAATTATTTGAGGTTGAAAAATGTTTTATTTTTCTTTGGAACATGCTATGTCATTTAGCAGCTTCATGTTAGCTTATTAAATCTAGGTTATCTGGCTAAAGTAAGACTCTTTATATAACCCTGTAGTGCTAACTCTAGGTTCGTTCCTCCTCCCTCGCTATATGCGGGATAAAGCGTGTAGCTAATAAAATAAAGTAATTATAAAAAAGTAATTATATCAAATTTACAATATTCAATATTGTTTTACAGATCAAGACAGGTTCGCGAGCGCTTAGAGACAGCTTTCCACGTGGTCGAAAAGGAGTATGGAGTCACTAGGTTATTGGACCCCGAAGGTTAGTCACCATTGTTATACATTAGTACAAATTTTTAGAACATCTAATAAACACGAATGATTGTCAAATGTCAATTTGATGCCAACTGATCCTCGGCACAACTTTGAAAAGAAAATATTGCAAATATGGGAGGTTCTCTCGCTCTGGTACACAAACTGCGAATTGAATTTCGTAAGTTGCAACTTTACAACTACGATTTCAGAATATTTATTGTTAAATGTCGCCTTAAGTCATAAATGCAACAACAATTAAAATTATCAATGTGGGTTGTCAACTCTTTTACTTTCTACCATATTTTAATCCCGTTTTATAGCTTCTCGTTAAGGAATTCCAAAAAACTTTTACTGAGATACCTTTTAGCCAATATACACAAAAATGCAGTTACTTTCACTTCTTATTAATGAAATTTCAATAGGCCCGTGAATGAATAATGAATAAATGTGACGGTTGTGGGTTCGAATCCCACCCGGGGGAATGGACCGCCACTCTACACGCTATGTCTTGAAAATTTGGTGTTGCGTGGGTTCCCTCTGCTTACAAAAATATCAATAAAATTTTGCATAGAAATAATATCTCTCAATTCCCACAGAGTAATGCCCTTTCCGCGTTTAAGACGCTTTGATTAGCTAACGTATCGGGTACGCGGGTATTATAGAGATTTATAACGCGTGACCGACGGACGGACAGCTCTATTGGAGGTTTTATATCGTTAGCTTAGATTTTTTTTTGTCTGGTAATGTAATCTGTATCTTAATGTTAATCTGTTTTTTTTTTGTTTGGTTATTTTTTTATTTTGATACAGAATTTGTGGTATTTTTTTTTGTTTGGATAATTTTCTTAATTTCTTTAAGAAAAGTAAGTTATTGAAAATATTTGAAATATAAAATTTTAAATTTTATCGCATATAGCAAGATAGGCACATGGAACCTATAGTTATGTTAGAGACGTCCCGCGATCCACAATTTTTTTCGTTTTGTAGTGGGTATCGAACCCACAAACGTCGCGGTTCTGATTATTCAGACGCCGTGCCGCCGCGTCATGAAGTCTCGTCTCTCTATATTTTACTGATATGCATTATCCTATATCTTATAAAA
>FASU01004747.1:0-13344 GCA_001486225.1 Heliconius pardalinus sergestus | reverse complement strand
TTAATAAAAATGGAGAAAAGGAGAGGAAAGAATATGTACGTTTCTTTCTGATCTACGAGGGGTGTTCAATATATTTTTGGTATCAGCACTGAAAAACACAAATTTTACTCATTTGACTTATAATAATAACTTCAATCTTACATAAGACGTTTTATTTTTCATTTCTACTGTATCGTGCAGCCAAGTAAATAAAAATACTCGAACCGAATATATTCGGCGCCATAACCGAATAATTCGGCCGAATATTGAATATTGAAAAACATGCCGAATACACCGAATACCGAATACCAGACGCATATTCGGCGCATCTCTAGTAATCATGTTTTTCAGCGTTTATATTTAAGAATAAAATAGTGTTATATGACAATAAATTGTGTATGTAGTCTGTAATTACAGTTTTGTTCCTTATTTAAAGTAAAATTAATCATAAAAAATTGTTGTAGCAAGCTACCTTAAACAAATATTGTTAACTCGACTGAAATAAATAATATTAAAACCCTGTGTTCCCTTAAATTAAAGTAAGTAAATAAAACCAATTAAACTGTTAATGTAATATATTATTTATACAAATGCAAAACTCCATGAAATATTAACTAGTAAATAAACAAATAATAATAAATTAAGAGTTACTCCTTGCTTTCTTTTTGTTTATCCGTAGCTTTTCTAGACCTGAAATTAGAATAAGCAATGAGAATTTATTAATTTCTGTATTTTAGAATAAAAATGTTGTGTTTTATACTAATTATAAACTGAAAATATTTGCAGATATTACTATTTTTCTATTTAAGTACAAGCTACAGCAATTTTAGTAAACAGCAATCTTTGGATAACGGAAATTTGTACAGAGAAGCTAAAAAGTCTTACTTCCTAACACTCGTGGATTGGCTAGTATTAGAGGCGGTTGAGGCACGCCGGGAGCGCCGAGCGGGGGTCACGGGTTCAATTTCTGATACTGACACGGGGGATCCTTGCTGACTTGGAGTGTCCCCCTTCTGAAAAAAAATATTATTTACATTTCCGTTTTATAAAAAAAGACGGCATAATAAATTAACAAATACAAAATAGTATAAAAACAAAAAGACGCGATTCTTTGTCTCTTTCTCGTTTTGTCCTTGACAAAACATCAAGTACATGGTATTAAAATATTGTATTACCATCAATTCCGGTGTGTCAACAGTTAAACGAAAGAGAGTCAACAGTTTTACCAAGATTTCCTGATTGAATCAATATTCATAGATAGATTCATATAAGCGTATAAATTAAAATTATACAATCAGTATTTTTTATATGTTATCAATATTAAAGATAGAAAAATATTTTAGAATACAATTTAAAAACATACGCATAAGTCAGTCGAAGCGCGGCGTCCCTTGGGCGTGTGTAGGGCTTCGCAGGCGCGCGCGAACGAGGCCCGGCGCCGGCGTACCGGACTGTCGTACGGGGATAGTGCCTCGGGGGTAGCACCTTTTAATTTAATGTATTTTTAAGGGAAATAAACAATAATAAATTTCAAATTTGAACGTTACTATGGATACATATTACATATTTTTTTAGGTTAAGTTGATTTGTTGTAAGGAAAGTATAAGGGGAATGTGTTATAGAAAAAATATTTCGTAAACATTGTGTAAGGAGGAATTTTATTGTGATATTATAATTAACGACAAGATATACGAAACGAAGTTAAATTTATTTATTGTGGCAACCCATTGCACTTATTTCTAAAATACCTGCTAGGACTAGGAGTTAATGAATTAACTAAAAGCATAATCAATATTTGTTCAAAAGCTGCATGCATGCATGCCTAAAAGGCAAAGGAGCATTTAGATTTTTCAGAACATTTTTTTTTTAAGTGTACCTATGTGATTTATGATATTTGTTATATGAATTGGAATGAAGTTTCAGTATTTGTAAACATGTTATTGTAAATAGATTAAAATGTTATGAATATTAAATTATTGCTATATAAGCTAATATCTTAATATTTCACTGTAATTTAAGACATATTATTGTGTATATTGTATCATAGTAAAGAAAATAACATTTTAGCCATAAATAATAAATAAAATGTTTATAAAAGACAATATAAATTAGATATAAAAATATAAATATTTAAACATAAAACAAAAGAAAATTATACAATACAAGAAATAAAAATACAAAATTGTTTACCAATATCTACAGACAAACTTCTAACGACTTTAGCGGGTTTCAGCAAAGATTTAGTCTCAGAAGCTGCTCTTGCCATGCGAGCTGGAAATGTTAAGTTATAGAAAAGCTTATTATAGTGCTGCTTTAGGCAATTTTTAATTTATAAATGTGTGAAAAAATTGTGTTACTAAAATTACTTTTATAACGGATTTGATGCTAACATCGTTTAGTTATAATCGAAGAGTTTATAATGTTAGCACATAATTTATTAGAATTATTATTAGTATCTAAAACCCATTGTGGTTTGGATACATACATTTTTCCTGTCGATGATTTGTTTTATTTTGATATTAAAAATAAACTGAGCTGTTTTAATTATTCTAAAGTATAGCTCAAATTAATAGTATCTGCTGATAACAAAATTCGTTAAAAGTATTTTTATTTATAAATAGGAGGTTATTAGTATTATAGGGCAATTTATTTCAAACAAAAGGTGGTACGTAAATATATTTACCTAAAATAAGATTGATCTTAAAGAACTGAGTTTCCTCTTATAATAACCATACTATTTAAAAATTATTTTGAAGGCATTAGCATTGCTAACATGCTAAAATGAATTTTCAACATTCCACATTTAAGAAAGAAAAATACTTATTAAGAAAACTTATAAAATTGCCGCTACGTTAAAAAAAAAAATTATACGTTTTCTTAGTAAGTATGCTAAGATGACTTTCATTGATGATTACATGCTATTAAAAAAATGTGAAAAAATAAAAAATGAACAAAAGGCATGCAATATTAGAGAGGATTATAAGCATATTTAATACTTACATCGTCTAGCGAAGGTGACATCTAAGGAGTTGCTCATTTCCTCTGGATCTGGTGAGCCTAGGGTTTTTGCAGTAAAGGAACATTTACAGCAGTTTTACATACAAAAGCTATCGCTTAGCTAGTTTAAAAAAAATCGTTAAAAACAAATAGTCTGTAAATTTAAATATATATTTTTAGGAAATCCTATATTTTATTTAATTATTATTATCTTTATAGTGAATTGAAGACTATTAAATATTTATTTGCATCATAGTCAAAACAAATGTATACTGTTTTGGAAACAGTATTTAATACAGATTATTATTATTGTTTTTTAATTTTGCAATTAATAAATGCTATGTCAAATAATTTCAAATAAAATAATTTATTATGATATGACGCTAGCTAAGCGATCATTAAATAAGAATAGCACAATAGTTTAAAAACTATATCTAAGGCAACCGCTGGATTCAAAGAGCGCAGGACCGGACGGAGTGGCGAGAATTAGGGGAGGCCTATGTCCAGCAGTGGACGTCGAAAGGCTGATGGATGGATGGATCTAAGACATGCATGACAATAAATGAGATAAAACTCAGATAGACAAAAATATATTTAACGAGCAATTCTAAAAGGATAAATATTAATTAATACCAATATAAAAAAAAATCTACAGAAAGATTAACTCAAATAGATATATTTCTTCAATTTTGTACCTAGTAAAAAATAAATCAGCTTCATACTGTAATCCAGCATACAGGAGGATAGGCAGAGAGAACCTAGTGTTAAGACACTCCATTGCCCACATTTCGCCTAATTTTTCGAGGCAATGCGTGTTGAGTGGCGGAACTTAACTCCGGGCTTTTTGCCTTGGTGCCAGACCGAAGAAAAGATTAATATTTTTAAGAAATAATCATTCAATCCCTCGAGTTCGGTCACTCCCGCACAGTTGCCTTACAATCACATCCTTGTCACATTAAGGTTTATAGGACTATAAATTATGTACTTACCTTCAAAATTGGGTTTATTTAATAAATTAATTCTATCCATTGTATTTGGGTCCATTGAATAGGTCGATGATGCGTCATCATCATCATCATCATCGAGTTCTGAACGAGAAGTGACACTTGGTTCTCGTATTTTATTGGTTCGGGTCTGGGCTTGGGGGTTCCGGGTTTTGGGTTCCAACCGGGATTGTAGTACTGCCTTTTGGTTACGAGTTAATCTGAAAATTTTACATTTAAAGACTTTAATGTAAGGATATTTGAAATAACTAAGTTACTTTTCAATATATTTATTACTTGATATGTGAAAATCTTATCTGTTTACTGTCTTTCGGTTTATAAAGAAAGATGCATTTTAAATGTAAAAATAAGTTCATAAAATGTTGGTACTAAACATACATAAAAAAGTATCATAAGTTTAATCTGACATACATAAGCTGTTAAACTCATTACCCATTTTTGCATGGGGTATTCAGGTAAAAATCAATTAAGCCCACACATTTTCAAAGCCACCCAATCCTTAATTAACAGAAAAAAATTACATAATAATGTATTGTATTTTCTACATACCTTCTAGCACCTAATTCTTGTATTGTATCAGCACTTTCTGCCTTAGCATCTTCCGTGACCACTTCCGGTATAACCGACAAATCAGTTTTCGCGCTCAATATTGACTTCCGGCCTTTACGTGATTTAATTCCACCCTCTTCCGTTTTACTCTTATTAGATTTAACTGAAACATCTGATATCACACTAGCACTATCATCTTCTTTTTTGTTCTTAGATCTAGAAGATCGCCGTCGTGGTGTTAGAACATCTTCTATATCTTCTATCTTATCTTCATCTTTAGATTTTCTACGTGTTACGCTTTTAGCTTTAACAGGAGATGTAGATGCAACACTAGAGTTATCATCCTCTTTTTTACTTGTAGAACGAGTGGAACGACGACGTGGAGTCAATACTTCCTCTGCAATATCTTCTTCGATCTTCTCTGATAATTCTTTAGAAGCTCTACGTGTCATTATTTTTTTAACATCTGAGGGTGTTTTAGCTCGTCTTGGAGTTACTTCTACTGTCTTAGTTTCAGGTTCATTTCCTTCAATATCTTTATTAACTGATTGAGCCCTTCTTCTTGTTGAAGGTGTTTTTGGAAGTTCTGCATCTGTAGATTTTACGGAATTGGTCGATTGTGTACGTTTTCTAGAAACTTTCTCTTTTTGAATTACTTTAGTTTCCAATGGCTCATTAGCTCCTGTGGATTCTGATTTTTTTGTAATTTCATTTTCTTTAATGTCGGGGAGTTTTTGTATTTGTAAGCTTTCTGTACTTTTTAGAACCTTCTTATCTTTAGTATCCTTTTTAACTTCGATAGTTTTAGTTTCTTTATCATTTGAGCTTTCAATAACTAGCTCACTTTCTTTATCTTTAAAATCTTTTTTTTCCTTTGAACTTTCAGCATAATTTAAGATTTCCTTAGTTGTAGAGCTTTCGTTTTCTTGTCTATTTTTTGAACTTACTGATTTGTCGGCATCATCTTTACTTCGAGAAGTTTCATCAATAGGCATATTTAGGTTTTCATCTGTTTCCATTTCCTTAGAATCGATTTTGGTATCTTTTTTAACTTCAACTTCTTCCGTAATATTACTTTGCATAACCTCTATAGTTTTTACTTCGTTTGGAACAATTCGAAGTTTTTTTTGTTCAGAGACGATTTGTACAGATTTTTTTACCATATCTTCACTTTCGGGTTCTACAGGTATATTAGCATCGACTACATCGACGCTTTCACTTGTTGGCACTAGTTCTTTAATAATTTCTTTTCGGACATTTTCCTCCTCTTCTATAGAAGGCTGTACTTCTTCTACCGTTACTACGATTCGCATAGCCGCTGAAAGAAAAATGTACATATTTATCAATTAAAATATTAAATTAAAGTTTTTAATTGAAGAATTCTCAATTGAATTTGAGAAGTAAATATGACTTATATAGAAGAATAAAAAATTGACATTTGTACAGTATGATTTACGAGTTTCTCTCTCATGCTAGCTGTAGACGGCTGCGCATATTTGATTTTAAGATTTTCCTTAATTTTTTATTATTTTCTTCTCAAGTGAACAACGTGCAAAAATTTAGAAAGTCTAACTTCAGGGTTGTAAGTGCGATAGACAATTAATGTGAAAACCCTTGTAAGAATATTTTTTAGAATAAGAAATATTATTGTATACAGCATGGCTTCCTTTTCAATATCAAAAGATATAATATTTAAAACAGATACCTGTTTCCATAGGTTCAACAATCTGATCTTCAGCTTTTCCCATATCATGTTTATTTTCATCAGAATAATTAAGATTAATAGATTCTGTTTCTACTATAGAGTTATCATCAGTGAGTATGGACATATTGGGTTCTACATCCACTATTAAAGTTGTCAAAATATCTTTTTGCTCTTCGACAGTATTTATAGGATTTTCCGTTGCTTGTTCTACAATAGGAACACTTTCTATCTCTTCAATGGTTACATTTTCTGTAATTTCAGGTTTTTTTCCCTCAGGACTGGTAACTTGTTTGTTAATTTGCAAGTTATCAGATGATTCGTCTGAATCAACTATGGATATTACTTCATTTTCACTTTCATCCTCACCTTCAGATCCGGATTCCTAAAAATATATTCATTTTTTTATATAATAATAAGACTAATACTTTTTAGAAACTCATTAACATTTGAACGTAGTGATTTATATACGTTTATAAAAAACATATTTTTCTTCCCTAAGTGTGTGTGGAATAACACTTTAAAAACAATAATAAGATTATCATGCAGTAGTGTAAACAATGTTATGGGTTCGATTTCCACTTGGGAGAAGTAATAATCTTGATATTTGCGCTCTGGTAAAGCGTCTCGTTGAGTTCCGCCACACAATACGCAATGTCTTTAAAACTGGACGGAAAGTGAGGAAAAAAGTACTAGTTTCGCTCTGCCTGTTCTGCTATGTGGGATACAGAAGACATAAATAAAGCTGATAAAAAAATAATAAAAAAAAAGGTAATAAAGGCGTGTTCTAACTATGATGACAAGAACTATGACTATATACTATATCTACCTATTATATCTATATGGAGATTAATTTCTATATGAAATGTAAATGCTATAAGAATGCTAAAAATACTCACTTCTTCATTCCCTGAGTTCTCACCATCTCCTTCCTCGTCTTCCTCGTTCTCTTCGGAACTTTCACTCGATTCTTCTACAACTTCAGAATCAGATTCAACCCTACACTCATCCGACATTTCACCCTCAATTTCACTAATTTCTCTCTCTATTTCAACTATTTGCTCTTTCTCCTTCATAACTCGCGCCGTTTCTTGTGATTTCCAATTTACTTCAACTTCACTGTCACTGGTCATTATATTAGAATCTACTAAATTCTGGACATTCGATGTGTCTATAGTACTATCTTCAACGAATACAGGTTTCTTACAATCACTTTCGTTTATTTTAATGGAAGTTTGAGGTAATCCTTCTATTTTAACTTGTTTTTCTTGAGCACTAGTTTCTATGCTACTTTCAAAGCTGTGTAGAACAGATTTTCCAAAATCTTCGTGAATAGTTGTGAATGCAGGTACAGATTTAAGTTCAGTATTAGATTCTTTTTCTTTTATACTTGTCTCAGCCACACTACTCTCATAGCTGTGTAACACTGATCGTTCTACATAAATTTCATTAATACTGGTAAAAGCCGGTAGTGGCTTGATTTTGTCTTCGTCAGCTCCCGAGTGCTTCTCCGGTGAGACTGCAAGGAAGCTTTCAGAGGAGCTTTGAAGAACAGATTTGTTTACTATTGGTGAAAACGTGACATCCATGAAACTTGGTACAGTTTTATTATATTTCATTGGAGTACTCTCTACTGTCTCAGTTTTTGCTTCAATGACATCTGTATCCATTCTTTCCACTTCAGCTTGTTTACTTTTAGCAAACGTATTAGCTTCTAATACTATTCTGGATAAAGATTTTTTGTTTCGGGATGGTTCTTTTTTAGGTGACATTAGCTTCTCAGGTGTTTTTGAACGACTCCTATAAATTTAATATTCAATAAATTTTGTTATACTACTTAAGATAAAATTATTATATAAATATTGTTTATACCTTAAGCTACGTGGACTAGATATGGCTGGTTGTTCTTCCACTTCGACTTCTGGAGTACGAGAGCGACTTCTGAATAGATATTGTTAGTTACTAATCAATCTTCATTTGATATTATTAAAAAGTCAATGAAACATGCAACGTAAAATGCGTAAATTATTAGAAGAGGGTTAAGTCAATGAGAAATATGTTATATATTGGTATGTTTATATTACCTTTTGTACTTTTTTTCATAGAATCGATCATTTTTATTTTTTTATCTATAAATATATTCTAATAAGTGAAAGAAGCAAGTAATGAATGAATAAATTAAGTAACTTAATAAATGCTAGCCCTGAATATGATGAGCTTGATATTTCAGGTATACAATTTGCACTATAAGAATATTTTGCCAAAGAATAATATAAATATTATTAAATATCTCAATCAATATTAATGTTAAAAAGGCTTTCCTATAAAACCTATTCACTCTTCAGGTATATTTAACAATAATAATGTATGGAATTATTTTAAATTGAATCTCATGCAGTAATATTGCCAATTTACGTAATATTAAATTAAAATAGTAACATTGATATTGAGAAAAGCGACTTGAGTTTGTTGCCTTCTGGCTGTGGCTCTTCAGAGCTGCCTTCCGATCCTTGTTAATGATAGTTTTACGTTCATTCGACGACTTAATAAGTTCTTGCAATAGTCTATTTGAATCCTACTAATATTATAAATGTAAAAGTGTGTGAGGATGGATGTTTATTTCACTTTCATGCAAAAACTGCTGAACGGATTTAGATGAAACTTTACAGTAGCTTATACATCAGAATAAGGCATAGATTACTTTTTATGTAAAGATTCTTTATGGCTTTGATATAACAACAAGTTTACGCGGGCGAAGCAGCGTTTGTATCGCTAGTAAAGGATATTTTCATTAAAGGATATTTAAGATATATTTAACCTTAAACTGCGACGAGTTGGCGAAGCTGGTGGTGAATCTGATACTTCTTTGGGCACTTCCTTGATCGCCTCCAGCCGTGGTGACTCTATAATTGATTTCTCTTTTCTTTCTGGTGTACGAGATCTGCTTCTATAAATATATATAAAAATAAATTATCTTCAAAAACAGTTCATAAATTTATTTATTTGTTTATTAAATTTAGATTTATTTAACTTATTTACAACTATAGTATAAACTAGCGGCTCACCCGCGGCTGCGCCCACTTGAAATACATGATTATTCATTTAATAAACAGAATTGACTGACAGTCAAATGTTGATGTCAATGAATAATTTAATTTACTCGTTCAGAAACAGCTTCAAATGTTAAATTATTGGTTAGGGTAAGGATTTATAATATTCTTTGTAAAATAACTGTAATATGTAATAATACAATATATTACAAAACGTACCCAAATAGAATCAAATAATCCAATAACGAAATCGAATCCAAAATAATTAATCGAATATTGAATCGAAAATATTTAAATGAGAACCTCATCGATTGTTTTGAAAGCCCGTTAAAAATACAACTAACTTTTTTTAATGAACCAATTTTGATGAAAAGATTTGTAAGGATTTGTAAGGATTTGGATTTGTAATGATGTTAAGTTGAGTTAAAACAAAACAATTGGTGAAAGTTTTAAGAAAATCGGTTCAGTACTTTCGGAGATAAACGTGATCATACATCTGTATGTACAGGAAATTTAAGTCTTTCTCTATCCGTTTCAGTCAAAAATACTAAATGTATAAATAAAATTATTTTACTATTTTATTATAAGTATAGATAAAAGAAACGTAATAACATCACACACCTGAAAAGACAAAGGTACAAACAAATATTCCTTAAAGTGAAAATCAAACTCATAAAGTCATAACCATAACTTGTTTGGCAGGAGAATCTTTATTATATTACTAGTATATTATTAACAATTGTAATTTGGTAACACTGTGAGGTAAAACACACAATCCATAACAGGTTTGATTTCTACTTGGGGAAAAAATATTTTATTTTTGTATATACAAAGTGAAATAATATTTTTGTATACATACCTAAGTTGTCTTGGAATAGTAAGCAATGGTGCAGAGGCATGGGGTTCACTTCCAGCCTCCTGTTTAGGTAATTCAGGAATAGGTGCTAAGGAGGACCTTGGACTGAGATCCGGAGTGCGTGATCTGCTTCTGATATATAAATAAATATAAGTAAGTTAAGACTTTTACCCACTAACTGCCATACAAATGACAACACAATAACGAGAAACAAATACAAAGAGAATACGGTGCACGAGTCGCGGCGTAAGGATTTATTATTAATTTTGTTTATTTTTCTCTGGCATGTACAATTCGCTAAAGTTTAGAAAGCAAATCTTCGAAGTTGGCCATGACATGCTGCGTTCTGTATGTTACGTTACAAAGATTTAGAAAAAATATTTCTCAGTATCATAAGCACAACTATCGAGAGAGAAAACGAGTTTTTTTAAGCTGAAAATTTTTATATTCATTAATTATATTGGAAAATTATACCTTCGTGCTGGTGTAACTATTGGCGAATCTAGACGTTCGGGTGTAGCTGAATGACTTCTGAAATAAAAAAAACTATCAGAACTATACACACTATACAAAAAAAATACTACCACAGGTTGGTATAACATTTTAAAATAATATAAAAATAGTTGTATTAACGAATATCATAGAGACTATCGTGGCGCAGCAGCAGAGGCCTAGTTGTATATTCCAGATGTTGGTTTCCCTACTGAGATATATGAATTATTACCATTTCCTCGTACGGGTATTTAATTAACAAAGTGTATGTTCTGATAACAAACATTCCCTTTTCTTATCCTACTATTTGATATAAATAACGTTAAATAACGTTCAGCTACAATAAGATGCTTGGTGTACAAAAAATATTACCCACCTATTACCCAAAGATGCCGTATCACTACCAGATCGTATACTCCGCCTCCCAGATGGTGTTCTTGGTACGAAAGTCTCTAAATTCTCCACTTTCACTTCCATCTGTGTTTCTCTCTCACTTTCCTTGCACGGAGAGATCCTTGGTGTATTTCTATTTCCAGTATACCGTGGGTTTATTAGAGTTACAGGTATATCTGCTATGCTTTCTACGGACGAGTTTGGATCATCTGAGAGACTACTATTCACTGATATTGAGAGTGATTTCCTGTAACAAAAAATGTAACCTGTAATAAGATTAAAAAAGAATATGTTTTTTATTGATAATTGTTTAGTTAATTAATATGTTCCGTTTATATGTTCAAATTTCTCTTACATTGTGGAGTCTGGTAGAGGGAAATCAAGTCAACGATCATTTTATATACTACTAACAGACATAAAATTACGTTAATAATTTATATATATTAGGGTGGGCCAAAAAACGACGACAGAGAAAAAATATTTTGTTTGCGATTATTAGTATTTAATATGTCTTACCAAATGATACTTGATAAACTTCATGATTTTATGTTTTATCATTTTTTATCTACAAGAATGTATATATTCATTCGACGGTTCAAAAGTGCTTATAATAGTCTATTTGAATAAAGAATATTTTGGCATTTAAATTTGAATAAATGTTTGTATAATTCAAGCGGATGAAGTCGCGCAGATCGGCTAGTAATAAATATAATAAAAGTAAATTGTAATGTAATTTAATAAGAAATCCATGTATGTAACCATACCTTGATCTCACAGTGTCTTTGTAAGATTTCCTCGACTTGACCTCTTCTGCCGCAAATTTTTTTGGCGGTGACTCCATTGGATGTTGTTCACTCTGAAAAATAAAATAAACCTTTTTATAACTATATTAATATTGTAAAGTTGAAGAATTTGTTTGCTAAAACAGACCAATCAGTCTCTTGAAACTACTCAATCTTTTGAAACTACTAATTCAAAAATGTTATACATGGCATTTAAAATGTGTACAATTTTTAGTTATTTGAACACTTGAACATGCGAACGGAGCCGTATAATAGCCGAAATAGCTAGTAATTAAGAACTTTATTTATAACATTCTTGTTTTTAATTCTTCGCTTCATACTAATGGCAGTACTACTGTGATATAAATCATTAAAATTACACTCAGGAAATAGATATTTAAATTTGCCACCAATCATAAAATATATGTAATTTATACTTTTCTACTCCTGATTACCATTAAGCAATACAAAACTATACAAATACAACAAATAAGTATAGGAGGAGCTTCTATGTCCATATTTATTATTATAGTACGATAAGAACTTTGAGACCAGCGGTGGCGCAGGCGTGACTGTAAACGAGACATGTTGTGGGTTCGATATCCACTAGTGGGAATAAAATATTTAATATTTCGAAGCGCGGCGTGAGCACTCAACACCCAATGCCTCTTGATTTTAACGGAAAATGGGCAACAGAGTGGTTTAACACTAGGTTTCCTCTGCCTATCCTGCCGTGTGGGGGATGCAGCATGAAGCTAAATAAATAAAAAAAATACCATGGGAGAAGTCCTATGTCCATTCTCATCAAACTGATCATTATCATCATTATCTTGTACCTCTTCTTTAATATCTTTCATTAATACTGGTACAGCGACTGGTGATGGGGTCGAACCTGCTTCTGACGATGTTGGTATTGTAAAACGCAAATGCCTGAAATATATAAAAAATATTATGTAAAACATCGTATAATTAAATTTTATAAGAAATATAAAAAAAATACATATATAAAAGAAATTTCAAAATATAATTTTGTTAAGGATATTATTGTAATAGATATATTAATTACACTTCAGGCTTTATCCTGTATAATAGGGTATAACTGTTATATGCCTATCTCTCTCTAGAGAGCCTAGTCTTGTCCAATATTCACAACAATGCGTATTGAGTGGCAGAGCTTAACCATGCATTTTAACAACGCTGCAATTTTCTTTAACCATGGAATGGCCATGAAACAATGTCGATAAGTATACTATGCAATACAAAATATTTTATTTAAATTTAAACCGGTAGTTCCTAAGATTAGCGTGTTACAAACTCTTCAGTTTTATAATATTCAATATAGAAGTATAGATTTACAAATAATTGTGATATCTTACTTATTAGCATCACTACAATGTGTGTGATTGCTTGCCGTCTCTAATTCCTCATCACTGTCACCTAAATATCTTGAATCCACTGGAGATAGGGGTTCTTGGTTTCGGCTTTCTGGCCGACGGTTCTAGAAAATGATTTCTTATTTAATATTAATCTATATATATAA
>FASU01004691.1:0-13659 GCA_001486225.1 Heliconius pardalinus sergestus | reverse complement strand
CGCTTTGCCTTGACACCAGAGTGATGAAATAGAAATCTAAATATAAATAAAAATTCACTTCCTCGAGTGGGGATCGAACCCACAACTGTCGCGTTACAGTCACACCTTAGTGCCGCTATGCCACGAGGGCCTATTATATAGATGTTATATAAAAAACATAATTCTTACTTGTTTCCTTAGTTGATAGAATGTAGAAGTTGTACAATTAAACATATCCGGTTCATTCCATGGAATCACTCGACTTTCATCACACATACGCGTTGCTTTACCACTGGAACCTTAAATAAAAAAAATACCTATAGTATAAAGTAATTTGGAATGTTTAAGATATTGAATAGATTTTTAGATAATGATAATAATTGAAATATAAAGTTTATGATTAAAATTACCTGTAGGGCAGTCAGTTACAGCTTCAATTCCAAATTTGGTTTGCGGCCACCAAACTCCTCCCGCAAACGATCTTGGGCATCCGTCGTAAATCACTAGCAAGGAAATTGTATGTAAATTAGAAATCATCACGATAACATATCTTAAGAACTAAAAGTTTTGAATTAGTTTTGAACATTCATGCTTATGTAATAAAATTTTTCCACGTGTTATTTAGTGAAATCTTAATTATTGTGATGATCGATACATATTTAAAATGTATACTCAAGACGTATATTTGGACAAGCCTAACTGCTAAATATTAGGGGTTTTGTAACAGTCGTAGTCTAGTCACTGGTAGAATAGTCATGTAATGGGCATCTTGCACCATTATACCTTTACAGCCCGCAGTATTGCGATAGTACTGATAGTAGTGGTGTTAGTGATAGTGATAGTAGTAGTGGTAGCGTTCATCATACCTGTACAGCCGGCAGCAGGCGTGACCTCAGCGTACAGGTTGGCGCAGGAGTCGCAGGCGCGGCCGATGACGCCGCTGCGGCAGTGACACTGTCCGGAGCGCGCGCACGACCCGTTGACGGAGCCCGCCGCGTAGCACTGGCACGGGATACATTCCTCTGAGCCCCCTGGTTGGTAATGGTTCTCCTAAAAATGGAATTAAATTAAATTTTAATTATGACTTTTATGAGATATTAGATTCGTTTAATTATTTTTTAAAAACTGTTAAATATTAAATAAAAAGATATTTTCAATTAACTAAACTTTTCAGTACACAATTTAATGTTTATTTTAAATTGTAGACACATTTTTGATAAAGTAACTATTGAAATATATCAATGTACATTATGAGTTAAATCCCACCCTTCATCCATCCACATTAACATCGCATAAATCTCAAATATTGTAATTTTATTAACGCATCTTTTCGTGTGATTGACATATAAAATCCATTCCTACCTTACACCTACAGTCCCCAGTGCGCGCGTCGCAGTGCGGGTGCAGGCCAGGCGCGGCGCACGAGCACGGCCCACACGTCCCTTTCTTCGCGCCCCACCACCCTCCAGGACACTCTTGGTGACCTTCCGGTATGCAGGTGTCGTCTGGAACATAGGTAGAGTGTTTAACGTTAGAAAAATTAATAAAGCATATCATCGACATTAGCATCGACATTAGCTTAGAGGGCAAAAAAATTGCTTCACGCCTCCCATCGAAAAATAAATAAAAAGAACATCAACCTACCGCTGATAACATGTCCGGGTGGACACACACAATGATACCCCTTATCGGTATCGTCGGGCACGCATCGCGCGTCGCCACAGGGGCGCAGGTCGCACACAGGAGCACAGTGCGGGCCCACGCGGCCCCGCTCACACACACATTGGGTACTGTCCCAGGATGATGTGCATTTGCTCTGGAATGGAATCATTTATTTGTTTTTTTTTTTAGTATTTCAAAGTTATTAAATAATTTTAAGATGGATGTGTTGAAATTGAAGTAGAATTTTTTATGTTATCGTTAAACGATTTACTAGAACCCATATAATCTTCAAAGAGTTCGAGAGTTCGAAAGAGTTAAAGATATCTAAATTAGATAAAAATATCCAATTTTTTTCAGTGTATTGTATTTGGGATTGGCAACATAAAACATTTTTATATAGAATTTATTCAAAGTGCAGTTTGGCATTTTGAACACATTGATTTGATTGAAATATTTTAAAAGGAAATTATATTTAATGTATATTTGAAAACAAATAACGTTACTCACAAACGGCGGACAAATAGACAGCATACAGTCGGCCCGCGACTGACATCCATCTCTTACATTTTCTCTTACCGTCGGCCGATTTAGCAAAGATTGAGCTGTTCCAACACGGACATCCTGTTAAATATAATATAAATATTTAAGTAAACCACATAAAATAATTTAAATATAGAAATTTTGTATATACTGAAATTTCAAATAATGAAACTTCACAAAATGTTTTCGTTACAAATTTTAATTAAAACGAAAATGTAAATTTATAAATAAATTACATAGTTATATAATGCAAAACAGATTGGTTTTTTAATATTATCTCGCTATCAGGTAAACGAATATACAAAAAAAAAAACAAGAAAAAGATCCCAAAACATACCTGTATACAACCTTCAAAATAACCAACATCTGAAGCTAGCAACCCCGCTGTAGTATCAAGTCCACCAATCAAAATTTTTCCAATATATTGTCCCTGTATTTTATTCGCTAGCATCGGTAGTAATGCATTTCTTAATCCATAATCGATACTGACTGAAATATCTGTTCCTAGCCATCTTATTTCTATACGATGCCATTGTCCATCAGCTAAAGTTGTAGATGGTAGAAACATAGTTTCTCCATTGTAAGAATAGTGGAGAAGACCAGATTTTAGCTGTAAAGAAAGATATAGTTGAAGGATTATTGTTCTAAATCCAATAGATTAGATAAAACCTTTTCAAAATGTTTCAATTTTACTTGGAAAATAATTATAATTATTAAATATACATTTGATGAGATATAAATAGAGAAGCTGTCGTAACTCAAATGAATGATTGTAATCACGATGGCTGTAGGTTCAATTCTCAATGAAACAATGAGATATTTAATATTTTCATTTCCTCACTCTGGTGGCGAGGCGATGCGCGTCGAGTTCCACTGGATTCTGCCTGACCTGCTACATGCGGGATACAGCGTGAAGCTATATTTACAAACTCCATCAAAATACAAAAAAAAACGTTCAAATGTAATTATTCTTATCATAATATTTTATGAATTATATGTTATACTTACACTAACAACAACCGAACTATTTTGTCCAACTTGTACGGACATTAGAAAGGCGTCTTGTTGCCTCGTTCTAATTGATAGTGCGTTCAGCCACGGCAGTTGTATCGGCCTGAGTAGCGGGTTGAAAGACAGCATGCCATCGCCGCTAAACCGCCATGGAGGTGTTGTTGCTAAAATAATATTATTCTCACATGAAATAGTGTTAAAAATGCCTGGTTTGTTTATAGGTTAATATTGTACGTTCAATTTCCAGTTCTGTACTAAATATGGGAAATATTCATATCTAAATCGACAAAGTAAAGTATTTAGTACCATTATTTTAGATATTATATTTTGATATTTTTTTGTGATTACCCAGAGTTAACTTTATCTTTATAATAAAAATTATATTAAAGCTGCTTAAAGTAGTATATTTTTACTAAATTGTAGAAAATAAAAATAATTTTAACTATAATACTATTTATTATATTAAATTACTATGTACTATTTGTTATCATAATGTTTTAAAAGAACTAAACACTTACAATCAGCACAATCCTTGCCAGTATATCCTTCATTACACTTGCAGAGAAAAGTATCCCAAAGGTCCATACATTCACCATCATTGTAACAGGGTGCACTACTGCATTGAGATCGTTTTTCCGGACATCCGGCTAAAGTACCGTTGTCTGCTACATAACTGTAAAAAGTTAAAGAAGATAATGAATTAAATATATGAATTATTGTCAAAAATATAGCACGATTTAGCATCGTCATGTACTTAATTGGAATATTAACCAAATGAGATGGTGTGGATTCAAATTCAAACCCATTAAGGGTATATTTAAAACAAACATATTATACTAGTTTTCTGTAATCTTATAATTTGAATGAATTATTCTGTGTATGAGATTAAACAGTTCAAATTACATACGACACTAAAGTTTTACTAAGTAAATTATTAACAACTCACCTATTTAAATCAACGAATTTATAATCAATATATAAATCCGATATACATCCAACAAAATCCTTGTTCTTTACTTGGAAACTGCTCGGAATGTTCGGAAGACCGCCCACTTGCAATGGACCGGTCAAGTCGAGGAATCTGGCGGTAAATAAAAAACTGTCCATACATATTATAGTACAAGAGAAGCTTTCAGGTTTATAAGAAATAAAAGATAACTTTATTGAAATATAGAAGAAGAATTCAGACGTAGAAGCTACCGTAAAATTGCTTCAGAATTTTGCTGAAATTTATACCAATTAAAATTTGAATAGTGACATCATCATAGCATATGTCTTAACTATATCCACGATATTTGGGTGCTTGATTAGAACTTAAGAAAATACCATGAAATAAAATTGGCCCAACAAGTTATAACCAAATATTAGTTTCACCAAGCCACAGCTAATATTATTAAAATAACATATGTATATCACTAACTTAAATACTTTCTTACCTGTGACAAGTTTCCGTAGGATTATCACAATGCGGAGGCAATACTTTTCTTGTAAAATTAGCGCAAGCATATTTTACACCGAAATCCGCTGCGCCCGCAAGTGATAGAGCTTTGTCGCAACCATCCAATATCATTGTTGCTGTCTGTAGAAAAAGAAATGATAAATTAAAATCAATAATAAGTTAAGTGATTTTCTGTGATTGTAATATCACACTACCAAACTTGGCGGTGACCATCATAGTGTTACTGCAGTTTGAGTTCTGCTACTGAACAGGCAAAGTCTCAAAAATTGAACAAAAAATCTTAACACTAAGTTCGCTCTACCTACCTTCCTAAATGTAAGACAAAAGGAAAAAAAATAAACAACTACCCTCACCCGGTTATAATATTCCACTTCCACAGTATGCCAGCTCCCGTCCCCCACCGCCCCCTCCACAGTGACCTCACTCCTTCCCCCTCCGAGGGCGAATGTGAACCTCACACCCGTACCCCCGCCGCGCCCCGCTCCTGTGCTTATCATCTCTAAAGCTATGAAATCATGGCGCTCGTTGTATCGCCCGTTGTAGAGTAACAGCCCAGAGGTGGCTTGGGTTGCGAATCTAGGGATAGTATTGTTAAATCAGAAAAATGGAAAACAGAGTGTTTTGCCTAGTAGGCCTACGTTCATTGGTGTAAACTGCGAAAGATGTATAAAAATAAAAGTATGTTATACATTATGATGTCTTAGTAACAATGTAAGGAACTTGAGTATAGTATAGACGTCTGACGTCATAGAGGAGAATACTTACATATAATTTTGTTAATTATTACTATTATTTAGTATGGAGTAAGTGCGTGATTTATAACTACCCTCTCTTAAAGTACTATGTACCAAGCAATAAGTTTACATACTGCGAAAAATAAACTCACTTAAGCTTCAAATGGAAACGATGTCGTTTCTTTAAGCCAGGGAACGTCAAGAACGAAGTCGCAGGGAAGCTCCTAGCCTTCAATTCGCACATATCAGTAGTGTAAGCTGCATCTATTGAGCACCCCTGACAGAGTATGCCGCCCTCACGTCGAGTCACACACTGTGCCCCACTGCGGCATATTGAGTTTTCGCCTTTTGTATCGCATGTTGCTTTTTGTAGGATTGTTTCGCAATTTGTTCCTGTACCAATAGAGAGAAATCAGAAGGCAAATAACTTTTAAGTTTTACTGCTTTTCAAAACAAACGTTATTATTTAATTCTATATAATAAATAGGTATAAGCTTTCCTTATATCGGGTCATGCAAAAGACTGAAAAGTTTGTAAATATTAGTTTGTCAATGTACGATTAGTATCATTTCGAAATTAGTTTTGAATAAATCAATAATCTTAGTTATTACCTGTGTAAGCCGCCCCACAAACACAAGTGTATCCACTCTCCCGTCGTATGCATGTGCCGTTGTTTTTACATGGCGATGAATAACATAAGTCCACTTCCGTATCGCACATATAGTGGTCTCGAGAACCTTAAAAGTAAAATTTAAAAATTATTTTCTTAAAATATTTTAATATTTTATATAATAATTTATCAAATTAACAATTATTTATTAATATTTTCATTAATATTTTCATTCATTTATTCTTCGTTTCATCTGGAAGGAATTCGGCGGAAAGTGCAATGTTCGTATCTGGGATTCGTATCTATGTCGATTATTATTGAATTCTTTTTGAGTATTCTTATATTTACCTGTAAATCCTTGAGGACATTGACAAGTGAATGTAGTAACAGGATATATAGGACGAAATAGTACAGAGTCACTGTGTATGAAACCAGAGGCATTGCCAAATTTGAGTACCGTTAAACATTCCTCAAAGTTTAGACACGGTTCATGTACACATATGTTGTCATCGAAAGGGAGAACCTGAAAAAAAAAAACATCATTTTCATTTTCATTATTAATGTTATATTATATTTCTGAATCTTGTTATATATTAATGTTTTATTATGTATGAAATATTAATTTAATAAATATTGTTATTATATATACCGTACCTGTACTGTAGCCAATCTAGCCAAAGTAGCTCTATGTAAATAAACCCGTTCTCTTAGGTGTGTGGGCGAGTAATATGGAGATGTATCGCCGTTGATACCGATTTCCGCTTCCGGTCGGCGAGCTGAGAACGATACGTTTAATATGTTGCCAGTTACGTCAGTGTCGTCCTGAAATTGCAGAAAATTATTATTTTGTTATATTGAACAGTGACTTTTTATGCCAGTGCTGTAATTGTAAAAAAAGGTTATTTTCTTATATTGCACAGTAATGTTTAGATAGATTACATTTTACTTAAAAATTACTTATTTGGCAAACTACCATAGCCCAAAATTCTAATACATAAAAAAAAGACTACTTTATAAATGACTTCCAACTTACTTGCACACTAAAAATATAAATATTTTCCTTCGGGCACGGTATGATAGCGGCTAGACCATCAATAAAAAACCCAAGTAATGGGGACAGAAATTGTTCCGCAGTCATATCGTTTAGACGAACTGTGATCGAACTGAACAGCATTTCCTCTGTTATTAGTCTCACGAGGAGTTGCATTACTGCTTTCACTTCGTTTACTCCGTCTAAAAAATAATATAATGTAATTAATATGAAATTTCTAAATATTAAAACATAAACTACTATTTTTTTTATTATCAATAGTATTGGGATTGGGAACCGATTTTATTGGTAAAAAAAAATCCAGTTTTATTCGTATTCATTTAGTTAGGGTAAATAAAATATATATTTATATTTTAATAAGTTCTAGTGTCTTTCGGTAACTTACCAGTAACAGATAATTCCATAGTAGCTAATTTCGGTACATTTGTGTTCAGTTGCGGTGACAAAGTCATTGAACCAGTTGTCTCGTTCAGAAGTACCAAGTTCGCGTTGTTACCAGATAGGATACGATATTGTAGCTAAAATTATAAAAAATTGTTTAATTATATTAACTGTATGAATAGATATTAACTTATCAAATAGAGGCAAGTCTAATAATATTTACGTGTACATATCAAGTATTATTAGGTTCATCTAAAATCTGCGGTGGTTTACGCTTTTGCAAAATAGATTAAAAAAGCTATGATTCCCAATTAATCAAGAAACTGTATGATTTATGGTTAACCCAGCCTATATTTTGTTTAACTAACCTTATCAGTGACATCAGCATCATACGCCGGGACCCTCCCAAAAGGTCCAACAGGAAAACAGTCTTTATAATTATTGAAAATAATCTGGAAATCCTTCATCATGGGTGCATTATCATTCATATCGGTGACTAAAATCTCAACTCTAACGTCATTCCACAAGGGCGGACTTGCCGCTCTTATAACTAATTCGTATTTCTTTCTGGGACTCTCGTAGTCAAGATCCACCATAGTTACCAGTTCTGCTTTATCTGAGCCTTGGCGTGTTTCGAGTGAAAAGCTGTTGGAATCATCTCCTCCTGTTATAAAATAAAAAAAACCTTAAGCCTAACCTTAACGTTTTCCAGCCTTACGGAATATTGTTTTTATAAAAAAAATCTTAAATCTATGGTTCAGTATTTAGATTTTTTTTGTAGTATAAATATAATTTTTAGAAAATACAATCAATTAAGTAGATTTATAAAAAGGAATAAATAAGCTTTTATAAGCTAAATATATTGTGTCATTTAAAATTATTTAATATATTTAAAAAAGTCTATAAAAGTGCACTTTCACAATTTTTTCCTTACAAATCTCATGAAGTGAATATGTAAAGATAAAAACTAAGTATAAATATATAACAATAAAATATACCTTTAATAGAATAATGTACCACCGCGTTAGCACCTTCGTCAGGATCGTGAGCGTAAATCTCTCCTACAGTCGTCCCTATCGGACTATTTTCAGGAATATAGAAAGTTAGGCAATCACTTTCAAATACAGGCGGGGAATCATTAATGTCTTCTACTTTTATATGTACTATTACCTAAAATTAATGAAAGTAATTATTATTTTTAGTAAAAAATAGATGGAAATACTAATAGATTCAAATACATATTTATTTATTTGTGACAAAAATTTATTTCCACATTGGGAGTCGAACCCACAACCAAGTGGGTGAGTTAACATTACAAATTGTGACAGTATGTCAGTACAGCCTAAAACCGAAAACAGAATTATAAATATAAATAATATTTTAAATAAATAACAAAAAAAATACCGTAGAACTTTGCGGTGGCGTACCACCATCAATCGCTAGTGCCTTCAAATCGTATATAGCCACAGATTCCCTATCCAACGCTTTATTAGTCCTGATCACTCCTGAGGCGGGGTCTATTACGAAAGAACCTTCTTCTCTATCTCTTGATTCTAGTTCGTAATGCACTCTGCCATTTAGACCTACATCTGCATCTGTTGCACTCACTTGTGTTACTGATGTTCCTATAATTATTTAGTTTATTTTATTAACCCAATAATTCTAATAGAATTTTACGCGTACGTTTTGATCGTCGAATAAATATAGAACTGTCATTGGATCGAAAAGAAGTTCTGATGAGAGGAATCGACGAAAAAAAATAAAACCTACCAACTAAAGCATCTTCCACAACGGTAGCGCTATACAATTGTTGTTTGAACACCGGCTCGTTATCATTCACGTCGACCACTGATATTTCTACGTCGGTGGTATCTGAGAGAGACGGTATACCGCTGTCACGTGCTGTCACTGTTAGAAGATAACCTGTAGGAAGAATGTTGTTAGATTTAGTACAATAGATTTTTAAACCTCAAAAAATACAAATACGTAATAGTTGAGAGAGCATTTATGCAAAGATTACACTGAGCTTGTCCTAGGGATTTGGAGAAACCATAGTGTTCCGCTATCAATGATTACTCCGCCTCGGATAAAGCTTAAAGTTATTGACAAAACTCTTTCTGATGGAAGCAAAGTATATGTGTGGTGGGAAAAAATATGGAAGAGATTTATAATATTTTTAAGTTCTTTCCAATATGCCCCAAGAACTTAGCTATATGTTATTCCGTTTTTACCTATATTTTTTATGAGATGACGCCGATCTCAACACAAACCCTGTGTCTAACATTACATTAAGGATATTAAATAAATAGAAAGATCAATTATAAATATAATTCCCAGTGAGAATAGAACTAACAACAATAATGTCTGTAATTAGATACTCTCGTTGAGTACTATGACAAATCACTTCAACAAAATACATTATTCTATGACTCACCACTCATAGTTTCTCTGTCCAATAACCTATTAGTAGTTATAGCACCAGTTTGTGGATTAATATGGAATTCCTGTTCGTGATGGGCGACGGCTTCGTTTGATATTTCCGAACTAAGTGTATAAGTTATTTGTGCATTCACTCCCACATCGCTGTCTGTCGCTGACACTACCAGCACTGTTGTGCCCACTGGTGCGTCTTCGAAGACCTGGCAAGAAATATGTATTTTTATTTACCTAAATCCACATCATCCAATATAAATATGAGGAAATTTTATACCTATATGTACTTAAACTTTTGTACATAATAAATTGATATAAAGATACAAATTTTAAAAAAAAATCTACAAGTGAACCTTACCGAAGCTGTATAAGGTGCATTTTCGAATACCGGCGCATAATTATTGGCATCAGTTATATTTATATGGACCATCGCTGTATCAGACCTTCCTCCAGAGTCTGTGGCCGTAACGGTGAGAACGTATCGCCTTTCCTGTTTGAAATCCAAAGGCTGAGCTACGGTTATTAGACCGCGGCCGTTTTGCGAGGTTATTGAAAATCTCCCACGCGTATTGCCTCCTGTTATTTCATAGTGTAACCTGTAAAGGAAGTTAGTTAATATTCAATAAATTAAAGTAAAAGTAATAGGACATTATAGAATTTTGCAATCGTGGTACAGTGGCAATAAACATATTATAATTACTTTAATTTTCCTAATCTGATAAATGAAAGTGTGGTATTGAGTTAATTTTGTATATAGGAAATGGGAGGAAATTATAGAACGAAATGTTAACTAAAGCTATATCAAGATATTTATCTCGTATATAGTTGGAAACGTAAAACAATCTAAATAGATTCACCATCTCACCTATTATCCTCATCAGCATCCGTGGCAGTTACCGTCACGACCGGAGTACCAGGAGGCTCGTCCTCCGCCAGCTCCACCTCGTACTGCGGCGGAGAGAACACCGGGTCGTTGTCGTTGACGTCCTGCACCACTATTATGACTGACGCTGTGGCTGAACGAGGCGGGGAACCACTGTCTGTTGCTGTTACCTGGTAAAATCATAGAAAATTGGCTTTTGTGTTTTGTATACGTAAATACTGCACCTGACATGGAAAGAAAGGGTCTTAGCATTGCAAGTTTAACACCAATTAATACAAAACGTATATACGTATTAAAAATCTCTTAAATATCAATCGGTATTCCTAAGTGCACCCCTAAATTGATGTCCAATATATCCACTATTTAAAATTTATTTATAACTGTTATACGGTGTGTTACGTTTTAATATCTAAATAAAGATTTAGACATTGATATTTATAATATCATCAATGAAAAATTACCATTCCTCCATTAGCAACATAATATTAACAATGAATAAATAAAAAAAGAAGGAAACTGAAAAAAGGTATTATATATTTCTAAAAATGTCCGTCACATTTGTATATCCACGTTATTAGACTAATGACGCTCGGATCAATACACGACGGGTTAAACCATATACGATGTAATCGCAATCATTAGCCCTTCTCATTTAATAAATTGGTTACAATTTTTCTATTTAATGGTTAACGACCATTAAGCTTAAATCAATTATATGGCAAGGTAAGATATAACTGTTTTGTACATTTTGTGTGTAGTAACACATCAAAACAATTACTATTCGTTTGAAATTATTGTCTTTATAGTTGGTAAACCTTTTTGGTAAAAGTAAAGAAGTGCCTAACTAAAATTACTATAGTTTTTGGCTTAAATTACGCTCTCATAAAACAATACGGCAAAGAGAAAAAATCTGTCCAGTTGTCAGTTATTCAGAGATATAGTATAGTGTGCCTTATTTACATTACATGTTATTGTATGATGCATTTTACGGCTTATTTGGCACCCCGTTTATTTAATTAAAAACCTCTTAAAAATTATAAAATATATATCTTTAAATTAAAAATCACGAACAATCCATAGAATAACTATATCGTCTAGCTGGACAGAGCTAAGCTTAGAGAGGTCACGAAGAAGAACTGGAAGTTAATATTTCCATATAATAAAAAGCCAGTCGTAGCACAAGAGTATAACTGTAAGGGCGACGGGTTGTGGGTTTGATTTCCACTCCTCCAGAACTCAGCGAAAAATGGGTTCCCTCTGCTTATCATGTGCGTGGGATGCAGCGTTAAGTTAAAAAAAATGTACTTGAAGTTCATAGATAAAAAAATAATTATTAAAAATGTACCTGAAGTTGATATTTCGATTGCACTTCTCGATCCAATTGCGCCGACGTGTAAACCCATCCAGAACGCGGGTCGATCGTGATTGGTAAATCATTGTTACCATTATAATCTTTGTCTGTTAACGTGTAAGTTAGTTCAGCGTTGACTCCTTCATCTGCGTCGTAGGCTTGTACCTAGAAATGCATAAGTAGGTTTTTTATTGAATTGAAATTTGGTTATTTTTTTATGAATTAATTAAGAATTTAAAAAATATTTTTAACAACAAAATATATACCGGCCTCAATAATACTATATGTGTCTAAACATTATTTTTCTATATTACATAATATTAAATTTAATAAATAAACTTTTTATTTAAAATTCTAATCTACCTAAACTTTTCCAATACTCACTCTAACAACGCTATATCCAACTTGCACGCTCTCGCTGACGGACTCTTGGAACAGCGACGTGTAGAATCTCGGCGGGTTGTCGTTTACGTCCTTCACGTTCACTAACAACTGCGTGGTGTTTGAACGGGAAGGACTGCCACCGTCTGAATTAGGATAAAATATATAAATCTTTATCTTTAAAACTCTTCTGTTACTCATTGCCAACGTATAGTAGAAAAAGCGCAGAAATTAAGCATGCAATGATCTACACTAGGAGGAGGATTTCTCGAAATTCCTATGGAAACAGAAAAGTGTGAAATTTGACGTTTTATAATTCACGAAAACGAAATTACAGATGGTCATCAGTATAATTATAATTGGCTTTTAATGCTTATTCAAAAAGTTTTTTTCGGTTGACTTTAAAACTAGGGTAAGGTCACAAAAAGTAAAGTCAAGTCAAAGTCTTAAATAAAAAAAAAACAAATAAGACACAAAAATTAAAATCTAAGTTAGTTTTTCAATAAATGTTTTAATATTTAAATAATAAGGTATTTATTCCCTATATAGTCGTCTCACTTAGTATATTAACTTTAAAATTATAATTTGCAAATAATTATCAGTATAAATGATCCTATCCTACAGGCAGTACTTAAAGATAGCGAAATCATAAATATTCATTCTATTTCTTATATTCTAGTAGTATAAGTAGTTCAGTTACCAACGCACTGGTTGTATCAAGTGGCAGTACTGTGGGAAGCGCTGCTTATAAATAATGTAATTCTCACACTAAATTATTTATGAACGAGATGGACTCAGCTAAGAGTCAATGTAGAAATGTAAAGTAATAAAATAAGATTAAGTTAGCTTAGCAAAAAATACGTTTTTATTTTCAGGCACAAAATTCTAATTCAATTTAAAGGCTATCATCGCTAACGAAATCGAACGCAAAACCATAACGTTAGCGATTTCTACACCGGGAAATGACCTCCTCCCACTCCGAACCGCTCGGTTCTCTTAAAAAAGTATATAATTAAAAATTACATCAGCTTCACGCTGTATCCCTCACGCAGCAGGGACAACACAGAACATAGTGTTATGACACGCAATGCCTCCAAATATCAGCGGAAAGTTGAGAACAGAGTGTCGTAACACTCTCTGCCTCTCAGGTTCTCTCTGTCTGCCCTGCTATCTGCGGGATACAG
>FASU01004676.1:0-11613 GCA_001486225.1 Heliconius pardalinus sergestus | reverse complement strand
TGGAGGTATTGCGTGTTGAGAAGAACTTAATGCCGCCAATTGCCTCGGCACCAGAGCGAAGAAATAAAAATATTAAATATATCATTACCTCGAGTGAGAAACGAACCCACAAATATCTCGCTTACAGTCAGAGCTGTGTCACTGAGCCACAACGGCCTAAGACGACGGAATTATAGGGAAAAATAGCTTTCACTAAAGCTCTCCTCGATAAATGGACTATATTTCTTTTGTATAAGAGAATCCATTCCTCAAGGAAGGCTATAGGGCTATATCATAATATCGTCAATCGTATGGTATTTGTAGATATTACGAAAACATTAAAATTTAAACTTAACAGCGACATCGGTGCTGTCCTCGATGGTTATCACTTATCAAAGTTATCAGTGAACGAAGGCCGTGTTATCAACACTGTATGGCGTTATACAATTAATACAATTGTTATTCTACGTATACAAAAAATGCCAAAAAAAGTGTTAAATTAATTAATATGAAGCCTTTATTTCCTCATTGGTACGAGACAAAGCGCGGCGTTAAGTTCCGTCACTCAACACGCAATGTTTCGAAAATTTGGCGGAAAGTGAAGTTAGATTAATTACAAAATATAAACTATTTTAAACTCTTATATCTTGTCCTTATAAATTGAACCCACTACCTTATAGCATATATCAGCATAGTCCAATGATTGGACTATACAGCCAAGGTTATTGATCATACATTGTTTTAATATCTGCTTTACACGACGATGACGCAATTCACATCTGCTATGTCTCTTTAAATTAATCTATACATTAAAAACACAAGTACTTATGTATGAAACTAACAGACGATATCTAAAAAAGTTTGTTAGGTTGAACACGCTAATCTCAAGAACCACTGGTTCGAATTGAAAAATGGTAGGTAGAGTGATACTAGTGTTAAGACACTCCTTTCTTCACTTTCCAACCGTCATAGAGACATAATGAACAACAAGTAATGAAATGTACAGTTATTCTGTACCATCGCTATGAATCAGAGATAACTAGTCACTAATCTTACTTGGACATGCTAAAAAAAATATATCTTTACATGATATATGGAAAAAAATAATATGAAGAGTATTTATCATGAAATAGATTTTTTATTTGTCTGTGCATTTGTGCGCGCTTCCCCAGGAAACGGCTTAATTGATTTTAATGCCGTTTTCATTATTGTATTTTGGTAAACTTCCCATAAAAGTGTCCGTTTTATTTCAATTAGTTCATAAATTAAAGTTATATCGTGCAGAGGATGTTGCGGGTACAGCTAGTAAGCACAAAGAAAAAAAAATAGAAAATAGAAAACAATCACTACGCATCCCCTTTTCATACAAATAACATATATTACATACACGTTCATACAATGATTGAATACTCTCCGGACGTGTATGTATGTATGTATGTATGTACGTCAGTAGGTACATCTGTTAATCCATTTGGGCCCGCAATAGTCATGTATTTGTAGGGCGGATATCATTTTGTATAGAAAATAGGATATTTTTTGTCTAGTCTAACTTTTTTTTTTAGTTCACAGTTATTGTTAGTTGTGTAAATAAGCATTATATATTTAACAAATTATCCATAAAATGATTTAATTTGGATCACAAGTCTTATCATAAACGATTCAGCATTAAAGTTACATGTAAATGCCGAATTCGACTTTATCCAACCAAAATGTGCATTATTTATCATTCAACAAAAAAATAATGTGTATTGGAACCCACTATAAGCCCTTTAATTATCTTTAACAAAAAGCATTGTTATATGCACATAAAAAGTTAGCTTTACGCTTTTTCCCCCTTAGCAAGGTAGGAAGAGAGGGATAGTGTTGAGATCGGCTCACTAGTTTGTTTCTAATTTTCAAGATATTTCTTGCTAGAATTAAATCCTTTACTAACCGGATAGTCCAATTATAGAGGAAGGTTATAATACTAAATCACGTTAATATTTATTTATTTTATTTTTTCGGTCATTTTGTAAGTACCCAGGTAGAAGCTAGTGGCTATATAAATCCCTATACATTTTACACCAATAGATCGCAAGCTTCGCAATAAAACCAACCACGTCTAGGGAAATACAGTACAAGTTCTAGGAGTTTCAATCTTAAAGTTAAAGAATACTTTTATAGAAAGAACTTTTTCCTAGCAATTAGATAAGTTTAATTACAGTACAGTCTCGGAAGGCATGGAGTTTGCAAATTAGAAAAAAATGATATATTTTTTTTCTATTTTACTATAGTTTAGGAATAGATAGGCTTCTACTTGTTTTCATAGTAGAATGGCCTTGGTGGCATATGACATTAATAACATTTTAATTTAACTAGGCGAAGAGCGCTTGTAAATGACTAAATGAATCAAAAATATTTTAATTGTGATAGTGGCTCTAAGTGACTATTTGATATTTTATTTTGCTGGCATACACTTTCGTCTATGCCTATGTATAATAGGACAGCCGATAGATTCCATTTAAACACACATCTGACATTTAAAATATCAATCAATATTTTTTGACCTATATGGTTATTCTTCGACTGGATATATTTTTTAAGCATAAATATAAAGCTGCAATAACGTGAGAAAAAATAACTATTCCTTAGTTGATAAAAAAATGTTTATATAGCCACTAAAATCACATATAAATATTTTCCTAACTATTGCAGATATAAAGACAAGAATGGAGAAACGAGCCACGGACACTAATCTGCACATTTTTATACTGAAATTGATGTTTTTTAGTTCGTTCGTTTTTTAGTTACCAAAAATTTAAACCCTAGTAAGACAAGACATTTGTTTTACAAAAAAATATCAACAACACATTCAACATTATCAGTATGTTTGCTCAGGCGAATTATAACCAAAACTAAGGTCTAAGCCAAGCCAAATCGAACAAAAACCTCATGGTCATCCTACCAAAAAAATCGACTCCCGCGCATCTGCCACGCACGTGGTTAGGATTTTGACAATATGGCATGAGAATGCGGGCTTTCAATGGGGCCCGTTGCTTTGTCGTATAGGGGTGGCTATTATGGGACCAAGGTTCAATTCTGATCGCATTGTGTATTACTGATTGTAGTTAGATAAAAAAAAATGTCTATTGCGTTTATTTGTGTGAATTGATTGACTGTTTGGTTTAAAATCGGTATACCGATGTACTTATAAATCTTTCAAATTAGGCAAATTAATTTATTGCGGTTTTCGTGAAAAAGATTTCTATATTATCTATTAGATAATGAAGGATTTTGGGATCTGCAGATGAACAAATTATCAAATTTAAGAAAACATAGCTTATTTTTTTTAATTGACTTAAAGCAAAAAAGATGCGTTTCCCTTTTTCCTTTTATTTTTCTTTACTGCTATTATTAATATGAAAGTAAGTTGGCTTGGAAAATACTGATGTTAAGATGACAAATGTTATTTAATTCTTATTGTTGATAGCGTAATTACCTTTATCGGTACATAGACTATCCAATTATAAAATATTTTTTAATATAAAATTGTAATTCCTGAGATAAGCGCATCCAACCAAACAAACTCTATAATATGAGAACAGATGACACGCACAGCTTAGGAGATTACTAGTGAAAAACCCATACGAACTAAAAAAAATCGCTTCAAAGCTAAAATCGTATAGAACTATTTTGAAACAGTGAATTCTATAGAACAAAGTTGAAAGAAATAGTACCAACGTTTTTACTCACAGCGGTGTCCAATTGATTACACGTTTTAAATGACACGTGAACTTTTAAATGAAGGCTCTACTATTTTCGAATATCCATCCATTTCTATATATTAAACATATATATATATATATATATATATAAAATAAATCCATACATATTATAATTGTAACTGATCGCTGTCTGGACGTATGTCTCTCGTACATATGAGAAAAAATTAATAGTATTTATCAGTGTAATAGAACACAAAATAATGATTTTTAGTATTATTGTCTGTGCGTTTGTGCACACAAAGCTCAGTAACCTTCTGACAAGCTTTCATTAATATTTAGTGTATGTTTTAATCCAATCAGTTCATAAATAAAAAAGTTATTTAAATATTAAGAATTTTGCTCGACAAAATTGTTTTAAAATAACTGGCAGATTTTTCGCGAAATATTGCATCCCTTCTATAATAAATATTAGAACCAATTATCTCTATTATATAAGATATCAATACATTGATAACTGAAAAACAGAGTGTCTTTCTCTCTGCCGACACTGCTGTATGCCGTAGTTAATGCAAAAAAAATTATACAGGCACATATATAAGTACATACATATATATATGTTATATATATAAAACACAAAGAGCTCAGATGACACATAATTTTTAGAGTTTCTAACGAATACCTGACGTTCTCACTTTTATATTAAAACCCTTTGAACTATTCCATTCGAGGGGATGACGATTTTTTAAATTAAAACGCCGTAGCGTACGCGTTTTGAATTGTTTGAATCATTTTTGTCATATGGTAGACTTACAGGGCTGACAGTACTGACAATTCTGGTTTTAGCTTCACGCTGTATCCCGCAAATAGCAGGGTAGGTAAGGAACATAGTGATAAGACCCTCCTTTACGCGCACTTTCCAATTCTCGAGACATTTTGTATTGAGTGACGGAACTTAACGCCGTGCCTTATCATGTTGCCAAAGGAAATGAAATCCCCTAATGAGAATTAAATATTTTAATATAACAGTTTGTAATCCTTAAGTTATTTGTTTTTATCAAGCGAAGCGAACGGCGTAGCGAGCGAGACTCTATAATTTTTGTAAATACTCGTATTATTATCAGTTTCGACTGTTTGTCCATCTTATTGTGTGAGAGTTACGTCACTTCGTATACTGGTATGTAGCTTTATTAATTCATTTACTATTTCTATTTATAACTATGAATGGTTACAATATTGGTCTTTATTAGACACCTAGTTTAGTTATTGTCTGAATAGACACGCGATAGTTGTGGGTTCGAAATTCAAATTCCCGGTGTATTCTGCAATGGCAGGGTGGGTAGAGGTAAACTAATGTAAAACACTCTAGTATTGCGTATTTAGCGGTGGAACTGAACGCCGCGATGCGAAAAGCGTGGAAATAAACATGATTCACGACCCCGAGTCGATTTTGATTATTTTACCAAACAGAGTACAAAGTACCTTTAATACTACTTTATTATTTATTTTTTTCATTCCCAGTAGGTACTCGTGCCATATTGTGTAAGGATTCAATTGATAAGAAGATATATAATAATAAGTTTGTAACTGATAAGAAATTAGAACGATGTGTTTTTACAATGTATAGTAATTACGTTTAGTTGATATAAACTATAGCATGTACCTACGTATTTTAGATATTGAGGCCTTTGGTAGACACAGTGCGGCGTTATGTTCCGCCATTGAACAAGCAGCGTCTTGAAAATTAAAAGGAACGGGGTGTTTTGACACTAGGGCCCATCTGCTTGCCCTGTTTATGTACAGATATACAGTGTAGACACTGACAATAGGACCGTAAGAAAATACGCTATATCTAAGAGAAAAACCTTTATAAAATTGTTAATACACAAATCTCAATTGTCGGCGTGTTAAGTATCGGAACTCAACGCCGCAAGTTTCTACTTAAAGTTAAAACAAGATATGTATCAAAAAATAAAAGTTAATACAATATTACTTTACATAACAGATAGCTTTAATGGAATGGGAGCGGTTGGGGTGTGGAGCTCTATAACTTAGCTAACGCGTAGTTTAAGGAAATTATTAAATTTCATTCAAAAAATGTGTTGTGAGTTTGATTCCCACTAGGGGGAATAATATATTTTTTTCCCGTTCTGATACCCAATGTGTGGCGTTGGTTGTAACCACTAAATACGGTATGTCCCGAAAATTTTGCGGAAAGTGGGAAACGGAAAGTCTTAATATTAGATCAGCGTAAAACTAAAAAAAGTATATTTTTGACTTAATTATATAAATATTGATAGTTTTATAAGCGATGTTATTAAAGTAATATATAAAAAAATAGATTATTTAGATATTAATTAGTGTAGTTATATAAAAATCAAATTAAAACTCACCGTTCATACTCAATGCTTCAGTTTCACAAAAAAATAAAAAGAAAAAAATCCGCCATCATGAAATTATTATTTATAGATCCCGCCAAAACCTTGACACTGACTTGACATTAACTATTTTTCTATCATTTTTAAAACTTTAAACACTCATTTTATTGAATATATAACATGTAATATAAACATTTTGTTATTTATTAACTTATTTTTAAATATTTATGTGCCTTTAGCTTGATTTTTTTAGTAAAATAAAGACATGTTACACGTTTTTCGTTCAGAACGAAACTGACGATCTGAATGAGTGACAGAAATAGAAGGGAGGTATTTGGTTCTAGTAATAAAGCGCTTGCAGCGCTCTGTGATTTATTAGTTTTATTATCTGTATTTTTCTTTATATGTATGGCCGGTATTTGAAATTTAAATTTTAGTTTTTTTATAGGTATTGAACGTTTTAAAGTTTTGTATTAACTTCAAAGAACTTTGATGTTTTTATGTCAATTATTAACAAGTACTTATTTATATTGATTATAAGAAATATACTCGTGTTATTCATTTATCACCTATTTTCTTACAAAATCTAAAATTTGATGAATTTATTTAAATGAAATTAAGCACTCTTGAAACGCCTTAAGCAGATCAACTGAACTATCCTAAATTGCTATTGTTTGTTATTCATTAATTATACTTATACCAAAAAAAAACAACTATTTAAAAAATATATATTATAAAGCGCTGCAGCGCTTACACCTATATTAACTAGGCGTTATTAACCAATAGTGTTCTTTTTTCAGCTCCCAATAGAATGGTCAGTGGCTCCGAAACTATTATCGCAAATTAAATAAATATTATTTAATAATGAGGAAAAATTAAATAATATATGTGTATATACATAGTTTAATACACTAATTACAATAAGATAAGAGCTATGGAATGGTCACATGTTGATTATAACAGCTACTCAATTGGTTAATAAATATTTAAAGTTTTATATAAATATTTTACAGATTACTAGTTTTTATTTCCAACTTTACCCGTCTTCAAACAGCGCGTACAAAGAAACTCTTCAGTTTTATATTATAAGAAAAAGAGAGATAGACAATTATAAATATTTAAATATTATTAGTCATTTAAATAACATTGTTAGTATTTTAAAAATCTATTTGTTACAATAGAGTATATAATATTATAATTAAAATCCATATTTATTCAAAAAAGTAAATTATTAGAAAATGTTATATACTTCAATGTAAATTTGAGTTATGCTAAAAATTAAATCAAAGTGAATGAAATATAGCCTTCCCTTATCTCTAAATTTCATTTTGTAAACATCAAAACGTGACAGTGATGTTGGTGAAATAATTCGCTGTTCGCGAGATTCTGTTTGATGTGTACTAATAAAATATTTAGGTTAAAATTCCTCAGAGAAAAATGTTGTTATTTAAGATGTTGAAATTTTAACATTGTTATTTAATCAAATCAAAGGAATTATGTACTGTTAGTAGACTAATATTGTATATTTGAGATCATGCCATTTTGGTAAATATATACTTATAAATGTATACTTAGCTCATAGAAAATAAAATTCGAATACAAATCTTTAGTAATATCTTAGAAGATTATAAAAGTATTGAGTTAGCAATACCATTGCCACTAACAGAGGAAGACACTTAAATGTTTCTAAAACACGACAAAGTTTTGCACAATGAGGCGTTTAAAAGTTGTAGATATTTTTTGTGTTTCCTTTTTTGTGTTAACTTTTCGGAAACATTTAAATTGTAAAATTTTATTTTTGCTAATAAAAATAAGGAGCCCTTCTTAATAAACATAAAATTTAAAATTCAAGTTAAATAATCATTCTATAAACAATATCAGATCTTATAAACATCTTTATTATTCATGAGTTTAAAATAAATGAATTAAAATCTAAAGTTTACAGTACTTATAAAACCGATATAATATTATATTTTAAAAACCACAAGAACTTGTTCAGAAGCGAATAAATTAAAAGCAAGAAATCATAGACTGAATTTCAAATGAATACCTAGCAATGCTACAGTGCTTAATAGATAAGTTTTTGGTTTATATTTTAGCACAGTTTCCGTACTAATTAACTTAGTCGAACTTTGTTACGATTTCCTTTAATTAACATTTCGTGAACAACCTAAAAAAATATCGTCCACTTCAAACCTTACTGTAATATCAAACGTCAAATTAATAATCACTCAAAACTCCGACGTAGCCAGCGCACCGTAAACCACGTAAACGGCTTGAAAACGTAATTTTTTTTTCAGTTTCAGCATTGTGACTTGGAAATTTCAACGTGAAGTAATGCAAATACTGTGTTGGCAGGCAAAAGCGACTATAATTACGCTCTTGGGGGGAATCATGGCGTGGGGTCTGAAATTTTAGTAACAGCGGAAAGCATAGCTAGCTTTTAGTACAATGAATCTAGGAAAGAACGTAACTTTGACAATAGTATATAAATTTTCTCAACGTTCAAGACCAGAACTTTCAAAAAGTTCAAAATCCACAGCTACTTTCGTATCAAAAAAACATAAAACTACAGGTATATAGATGGATTACGTGTGGATTACGTTTTTTAATATACTAACCTAGAAACACATTAAAAGTAGAATTGTGGAAAAATCGCACTACTGTAAATTAAACATAACATAAAAAATCTATCCAACGCTATTATTTTAAAATATATATATAAATCAATGTTGGTGTCAGTTATAAAAATTTAAGTATAACATTTATCAAGTGAGTGAGACTCTGCACTTTAAATTTAAATGAAACATCTACACGCTTTAATACACACATTACACCACACATCTCGACCCAGATCCCATCACAACGAGTATGATCTTTTAATGCGTCACTTTGTTCCAGCCGGTGTTTTGTAACTCATAAGGCGTAATGTACCCTCATGGATATGGAACTTCAGGAAATAAAACTATTTTTAGTGCCTTTTACCTCATTTGTTAATTTTAGTTTACTGTTGACCGCAGAGTAAAACGGTATAAGAGTGGATGGTTTAATTACTAACAAAATTACTGTTGGTGGAGAGGTTTGAAACGATATAATGATATAGAAATAGCAATTATAAATATATATTTTTGTTTTATACCATGTTAGTGTTATATGAAAAATGGCTGTGTACTATATTGTAGAATTAATATTTTATTAATAGATAATTAATATAATTTGCCGTATTAAGTCAAGGTAAACATTTTAAATTCAATTATTTTTTGTGTTTTATTTAATAGAATGAAAAATAACTCCTACAAATATTATAACATTAACGTTTTTATTTGAATTTTCTGTTTAAATATTAAACTGGAGTCTGTATACAATTTGCATTATTTTTTAGCTTTTTATATCTAACTAGCTCATTTTGTACTAGATTATAGAATTAAATTGCTTAATATAACACCATTGAAGTTATAAATCGGCGATAAACCGAAAAATTACGTTTTTAATAACGCCGAAACCTCCGTGACTAACCAACAGGATTAGAAGGATACATAATTTAGATATTATATACTACATAAATATATATACCTACGGTGTTCCTTTTTATTTTATGAATAGCTTTATACATATATACATAATATATAAACCTTTATATATATTAGCAATTTCACGCTAGATAAAGCGTTATTAATTCCATTTCAATATCAAATTGAATGTAATCTAATATCTTTAAAATAAAAATGTATAGATTTCTTCCATAATCAAATTTTAGTACAAATTACATACAAAATTCATCAACACAAGCTTGATACATCAATTTGCAACGACATTGTAACGCAATAACCTAAAATTACTGAAAATATTCCACAAGAGGCCTAAGACAATCATAATTGCATAACTCAAACGAAAATATGTCTAGTCGGCCGTGTGTAGTCACTCTAAGGTGAATGTTTTCACTTTAATGAAATTCTCCTAGTACCTGTTAGGTAAGTGAATTTGTAACATAATAACGCATAGTTTGGGAACGTGTGCCCTTTGTGCTTTGATACGTAATGAAAATGGCGGATCGAATAATTATTAAGTTGTCTTTAGATGTAATAATGTATGTATATTTGTTTAATATGCGGTTTAAGGGCTTAATTTTGAGATAAATTTAATATAAATGTGATAAATGATAAGTGAAGTGCATCTTAATGATTTTTCTGGGTAGGCAGAGGGTTTGTAGGCGATTATTTGTTTTAACAACTCACGGTAATTTTGGAGTACGAAAAAAATACGTTTATTTTCATGTTTGACGTTTCAGAAACTTAGTTAATGTCTATTAAATAATTTAAAATGAGCAAGTAACTTAACTATGGAAGCAGTACAAATATTGACGTCAGTTAATTGCAAATATCAATCGTTTAAAGTTAAGTTTTTTAACATTTTTAAGGTTACGATGGCATCGATAGTACTTTTAATGTAATAATGATAGTAAAAAAATACTATTTATTGTAATAATGATAGTAAAAAATTACTATGATTATTACATTAAAAGTTGACCAAAATATGTATAGGTATATGGAACCCTTCCGTTACTGAGTGATTAGCAAAACAACGCGCAAACGAAGCTACACAGCTAACACTGAAAATTGGCATGAACATTTAGGGGAGCAGTAAAGGAGGATTTCTCAAAATTCTTAAGGGTAAAAAACGAGAGTTTCCATTTAAGTCTTATAGCCCACACAAACAAAATATCAGGCGACAACTAGTAGTGAATAATCCTATCCCACAGAATTCAGGAAGTGCCACAGATAAAAGACTACCCCATCAAAATTCATTATCATTATCCGTTTAGAAGAAAACCCCCAAAATGTGGGTTAAAATAACAATATTACATGTAAATCTGTTGAACCTTTCCGTTAATGAAACAAAATCTTAATGCTTAAACCGCTTTTATTAAAGAGCGTTTTAACTGTTATTACGGTAGCTGTTATAGGACTGGATACGACCGGACGGACGGACCGACACGTGTAATGATACTGATAAGTAGTGAAATAAAGATTTTATATATACGTACGGAATTTAAAGGATTTTGGATGTAATACAGTGGTTTTTTACTTATCTTAATGCCTGTTATCTTTATGTTTTCTTTGTAGAGAAAGAAATTAAGTGAAAAATCATAATTTTCAATAACCTAGGCATATTTTGTATTATAAAGTAGGAGAATATTACATAATAGGAGAAACCTAATGACATACTAAAGTGTTTATGAAGGAAGGAACTTATTTATATATTCTCTTAATTAATATTTCATCTTTCACTGGCTATAAATGATTTCTATGTAAATCAATTTTTATATATTATTAGATTAAGTATATGAATATTTATATGAAAAGAAATTTAAATCAGTAGTAATATAGAGCAAAATGTCAAGTAACATATGAATAAGGGTAGTTAGAGAAGATTAGGGGATGAAATTTCTACCACAAAATCTTTCATTCATTATGATATATTCATATGTAATATTGGGGTACGGTTTGTCTTTCTTTGAATTTCTTTGGAAAAATATGAAAATATTTTGATTTCTT